>JAJJLH010002046.1:0-63352 GCA_023806865.1 Isotricha sp. YL-2021a
ATATTTTTATTTCTAATTCTTTTCATATCAATAGAAAGAACTATTTAAATAAAAAAAAGTAATTTCAAAAAAAAATAATATAAATACAATTATAAAAAATAATATTAAACACAATAAACTTTTTTATAAATAAAAATTATTTTATTTTATAATTATAATTAATAATAATGTCTAATAATTATCCACCACCTCCTTTATTTGAGATAAATCAAGATAAAATAATGAGATGTCCTCAATGTAATTTAATATGTTCAATAGATTATAAAAGAGATGATTTCTCTAAAATAATTTATAAATGTGAAAATGGGCATTCAGGAACAGAATTTTTAAAAGACTTTTTTATAAAAAGTAAAATTTACCAATTATCAGAAATTGAATGTAAAGAATGTAGATTAATTCATCAAAATAATGATAATAAAAAATTTCAATTTTGTTCAAATTGTTTATTTTTTTTTTGTCCTGATTGTGCAAATTTCCATTTAACGGAATATAATTCTCATAAATTATTTAATATTTCTAAATTTGATTCTATTTGTAAAATTCATTGTGATAATATTAAATATTATTGTTATAAATGTGAAAAAAATATTTGTGAATATTGTAAAATTAGTCATCTTAATCATTGTTTAAAAAATATAAATGATTATTTTTTATCTGAAAATAATAAGAATAAAATAAAATTAAGGATTAATGAAATGGAAAATTCATTAGAAAAAATTGAAGAATTAAAAAATTCATTAATAAAAGAATTTAATAATTTTATGGAAGATACTAATTATAAAATTGAATTTTTGAATAATTTATTATATACATATGAATATTATGAAAAAAATCATAATTTAAATTATTATTCAATAAACAATTTAAAAAATTTCTCAAATGATTTTATAAATTTTCAAATTGATTTATTTAAATCATTAAATAATGAAGGAAATAAATTATTAATTTTCATTCAAAAAAAAAGTAATGAATATTTAAATAAATTAAAAACATGTTCAAAAATAATATTGAAACATAAATTGTTAGTTAATCAAATGGAAATATTAAAAGATGGAAGATTAATATCATGTTCTGAAGATTCAATTAAAATATATAAAAAAGATTCATTTGATTTATATTTTTCAATAAAACAACCAAATGAAAGTTTTGAATCATTTTGTCAACTTTATCAAAACAAATTAATAACATGTTTCAAAAATGGAAAAATAAAAATAATAAATTTCAGTGCAAATAAATATAATATAGAACAAGAAATTAATGCTCATTCAGATATTGTATCAGAAGTAATAAAATTACCAAGTTCAATTTCATTTATTTCAGTATCATTTGATAAAAGTATGAAATTATGGGATTCTACAATTAAAGATTATTTTGAATGTCAAAATATAGAATTTCAAGAATATAATTCTTTTTGTAATATTTTTAAATTATCAAATTCAAAATTTGTTACTTTATCATATAGAGATGAAAAATTAAAATTTTGGGAAATGAATAATAATAATAATAATTTTAATTTTAATATTGTTAATATCAGAAATATTAATAATGTTAAATGTAATCCAACACATCAAAATATGTGTTTAATTACACCAAAAATTTTATGTGTTGTAGGTAAAGGATTTTTTTTATTTGATATAAATTTATATCAATTAATACATAAAATTGGGGATTTTAATATTTATTCAATTTATTTAAGAGAAAATGGATATTTTTTATGTGGTTTAAATGATGATAATATTAATTCAATTATTGAATATAGTTATGAAAGTGGTAAAATATTTAAAATTAATGAAAGAGAAGATGCACATAAAGAAAAAATTGTTTCAATAATTGAATGTTCTAATAGTTCTATTATTTCTGGAGGTGATTGTATAAAGATTTGGAATTAGGAAATATTGTAAAAAAATAAGATTTACATAAATCATTATTTATTAATAAGAAGAACTATTTACAATGTATTATTTTTATTATTTTCAATTTCTTTATTTTCATTTTGATTTAAACTTAATTCTCTTTTTATAAAATTATAAAATTGATTATCAATTTGAGAAGGATTTTTATTTTCATATTCACTTCCCTTATAATTTTTAACAATATCAATAAATTTCAATAAGAAAACTTCAGCAATTTTAACAGTTAAAAAATCAATAATAAACTGTGGAATAAAATTTAATTTAGGATTAACATCTGCTAATCCTCTAATATGTATTTTATTATGATTAATTTGTTTCATTTCTAAACCAAAAATTGGCATATCACCTCTTATAAATTTACTATTTTTTTTCATATTAAATTCATTTATAAAACAATTTGAATTTTCATTTATACTTCTACTTAATAAAAGTACAGTACCATTTTCTTTTATTCTATTTATTCCAAAACCATAAACTAAAAAATCTCTATTTGTTATTATTGGAATATTTAATACGAAATATGCACATTTTTTTGCTTTACCAGGTTGACTTAAATTTTCACTTATTTCTGTATATGGACACCATTTTTTATAATTTTCTATTTCGTATATTATTGATATTAAATCTATTATGTTTACTTCTATGTCAGTTTCAAATTTTAATATTATGTTATTTTCATATTTTCTAAATGAAGAATTTATTTTACTTCCTTTTACTTTTGTATATGTTTCTTTATCATTTAATTCATTTAAAAAAAAGTTTATTGTTGATTCTTCATATTCTAAAAATTGTTTGTTTTTTATTTTATAAATTTCATTTTTTAATTCTTGGGATGATGATATTAAAGAATAGAATTTAAATAATTCTTCATTTTCATAATATAATAAACAAGAAGAAAGTTCTTTATTTCCATTTAAATTATTTTCCTGTTTCATATCAAAATAAAAATAAAATCAATTATTATTTTATTTATTATGAAATACATGACGTGAATAAAATAATATAATAAAGGAAAAAAAAATCCAAACGAATATAAATAACTGAAAAATAATATATAAATAATATAATAATCAAATAAAAAAAAAAATTCGAAAAAAAAAAAATGACTTTAGTCTTAGATGAAAACCAATTAAACCAAGACAACATAGAAACAATAAACAAACTAGCCTCATCAAACAATATAGATTTAAACAACCAAGAAACACCATTAACAAGTAAAATAAAATATATAAAAAAATTAAAAAAAAAAATATAGACAATCAAAAAGTTTTCATAGACAAATCTGGAATTCCTCACAATGAAAACATATTTGAATTTTTCGGTGAAAAAATATCATTTTCAAAAGATCCAATGGCAACATTAGAAAATTGTAAAACAGCAGAAATAATAGAAAAAATAAACGGTTGTAGAATTTGTTGTGATTGTTCCTCAGAAAATGAATATAATATTTTTGTTAAAGAAGATGGAATAAAAAAATTTTTATTATCTTGTAGAGAAGATAGTAATTCTACAAATAAATTTTTTTGTGCTAAACCAAGAAGAGAATTTAATATGTATGTAAATCATTTTGAAACTTTTTCAGAAACAACAAAAAAGCAAAAAAAAGCAAATTTTTTACATTTATGGAAACCTTATAAATGTCCTTTTTTTGGTTATAGTAGACCATTATTAGAAATATATTTAAAAGGGAAAAAATATGGTGAAATTAAAGAACCTTTTATTAAATGTTGTGATCCAATTTTTGAAATTTATAATCAAAAAAATGAATTAAGATATAAATTTTATAATAATTGTTGTCAAGCTGGTTTTATTTTTTCTAAATTGAGATGTGGTCAATGCTGTAATGTTGATATTCCTATTTATATTGGGATAGAAGAAGAAAATTTTTCTAATAATCATATTGGTATTATTAAAAAATTTCCTGATGAAAATTATAATAGTATTACTACTAATACTTCCTCTTATCAAGTTAAGTTCCCTGATGATGCTAGTGCAGAAGATAAAGTTTTGTTACTTATGGGAGTTATTTTAATGGATTATCGTTATTATGGTATTTAAATTTGAATTTATATTTTTTTTTTTTTTTTTTGGGAGTTTATATTTTTTTTTTGATTTGTTTTTATGTTTTAAGATATTTTATTTTTATAATGAATTTTTTTTAGATATTTATTTTTTTAAATATAACTGATATTATCAAATTTTTATATTAATTATTAAGTATAATAAAAATAAATTTATTTATGTAGAAAAGGGATTTAATATATTTAATAATTAAAACTTATAATTTAAATTTCAAAATGAATGTTATAATACAAAATAATCAGAACAATTATAATAACCAAAATAATACAAATAATATAAATAACCAAAATTACATTTATCAAAATATTCCATATTATCAAAACTATCCAATAAATCAACAACAACAGCAACAATATAATGAAATAACTTCATTAAACAGTAATGAAAAAAAATATAATTTACAATATAGAATATCCAAATCAAAATATTCAATATAATCAAAATCAAAATTTAATATTTAATCAAAATATTCAAAATAATCAAAATCAAAATATTCAAAATAATCAAAATCAAAATTTAATATTTAATCAAAATATACAATATAATCAAAATCAAAATATTCAAAATAATCAAAATCAAAATATTCAAAATAATCAAAATCAAAATATTCAAAATAATCAAAATCAAAATATTCAAAATTATCAAAATCAAAATATTCAAAATAATCAAAATCAAAATATTCAAAATAAACAAATATACAAAGACGAATTAGGATTTGAACATGATGAAAACATTTTTGAATATTATAATGAGAAATTAACCTATTGTCAAGACCCATTAACTTCATTAGAAAATTCATCATCAGCTCAAATAGTTGAAAGAGTAAATGGTTGTAAATTTCTTTTTAATTATGCAACACAAAATGAATATAATATTTTCATAAATGAAAATAACAATAAAAAATTTTTATTTGCATGTTATGAAATTTCTCCTTTTTGTATAAGATTAATTTGTTCAAAATCAAAAAGAGATTTTTTAATGGATGTAAAACATTATAAAAAATATTCAGATATGGAAAATAAAGAAAATTTAAATAATTATTTTGAATTAATTAAACCTTTTAAATGTCCTTGTTCAAAATATTGTAGACCAATATTAGAAATTTATATTAATTCAAATAAATTTGGTTATATTTTTGAACCAAATACTTTTTGTTGTGATCCAGTTTTTGAAATTTATAATAATAAAAATGAATTAAAATATAAATTTTATAATAATTGTTGTCAAGCTGGTTTTATTTTTTCTTCATTTAAACTTGGTCAATGTTGTGAAGTTAATATTCCTATTTTTAAAGGTGAAGAAAAAGAATTTTTAAATAATAATAAAATTGGAATTGTAAAAAAAGTTGTTGATCAAAATTGTATTGGGTTTATTGCTAATATTTCAGTTTTTGATATTTATTTTCCTAAAGAAGCTTCTGCTGAAGATAAGTTATTATTATTAATGGGAGTTATTTTAATGGATTATAGATATTATGGTAGTTAAATTTTAGTAATTTTTTTTTTTAAATTTATTAATATATTTTTTATATTTTTTAATAATTATAGAGATATAAAAAAATATAAAATAAATAGAAAAAGAAAAAAAATGAATAAAATTATATTTCTTCTTTTTATATCATTATTTCTTTCATCAAATTCATATTTTATATTACCATTTTATACAGAAAAAATACCAGATGATACAACAGAAGATAATTTTATATTAAATTTAATAAACTCAGGATTATATTCAAAAATAAAAATAGGTTCAAACTCTCAAGAATTACCAGTTTTAATAAATTTTATATCTTACGTATCATATATAATAAATTCAACAGTAAATTATAATGGACCAAAATATAATAGTAAAGAATCAACTTCATTTATAGAAGGAAAAAAATTAAATAATTTTATGGACGATATAATACAATCTGGAACTAAATCATATGATATAATAGATTTAGGACAAGTAAAATTAAAAAATTTTACTTTTATTTTATCTTCTTCTTTTAAAAATATTAGTTTATTAAGAGAAGGAGGACAAATTGGTTTAGGTATAATTAATATACAAACTACAGAAGATTCTTTTTTAAAACAATTATATAATTTAAATATTATTAAAAAATACCCTTTTTCAATATCTTATACAAAAGAAGATGAAGGAAATTTAATTTTTGGAGATTATTTACATGATATCAAAAATTCTGGATATAAAAATGAAGAAATGATAACAGTTCCAATTGAAGATATTGAGAGAGATTTTTATTGGTCTGGCTCATCAAAGTTTATAGTTAATAATAAAACTATTGATTATTTTATAGGTTTTATTATTAATTCTCAATATGGAGTTAGTTTTGCTAATTCTGAATATTTTAAGTCTATCCAACCCTTTTTAGAAGATAAAATTAATAATGGGAAATGTAAAGAAAAAAAAGTTTATATTAAAGGGATTTTTCCTGATCATTTAGATGAAGATATTTATAGTTATTATGTTTGTGATAAGGATGTGAATTTAAAAGAATTTCCTAGTTTAATTGTTGAAATTAGTGGAAATAAATTTCAGATTGAATTTACTTATAAGGATTTATGGATTAATTATAAAGATAAAAATTATCTTAATATACTTTTGAATGATAATTTTATAGATACAAGGAATTTTTATTTTTCTTTTGGGAGAATGTTTTTAAGAAAATATGATTTTACTTTTGATACTGAAAGAAGAATTATTGGAATTTATAAAAAAAAACCTCAAAAAAAAGATTGGAAATTATTAACTGTTATTATATTTATAGTTTTAATTGTTGCTTTATTTTTTTTAATTAGATATATTATGACATATTATCAAATGAAAGTATCTAAAAAAACTGCTCATGAATTGACTGAAGATGGCTTTTATCAAATAAGTGATTAAAATAATCAAAAAAATATTTAAATATATAATTATATTTAAATAATAAATAAATAAGTGATAAAATTAAAATTTTTTTTCAAATATAAAATTTAATTTAATTTTTAGAATATGTGTAAATAAAATTTTTTCTTTTCTTAATCATTTTCAAATATTTATTTCTTTATAATACCATTTTAGAATAATTTTTACATTTTAAAAATCCAGAAAATTGTCTTTAATTAACATGTTATTTTAATTTTTTTCATTATTTTTTAGTTAATTTGAGTTATATTATGTTATAAAAGTGTTTATTATGAAACTTTTATTTATTTAAGTTAATAAATTTAACATAATAAATATAAATTTAATAAATATTAAAATTAATAAATATATAATTAAAAATAAACTTTATTACTAATTTTTTTAATTTAATAATTCAAAAAAAAATTTTTTTTGTAAAATGAAAATAATAAATAATATCACATAATGTTAATAAATAATAAAAAAACAAAATAAAATTTTTACATAAATAAACAATTTTACTATTATTAATATTAATTTTTTTCTTGATTATCAATAGTCCTAGATTTCAAAGATTTTAAAATTTCAATTTTTGCTTGAATACTCCCAACAAACAAATTAGTAATTTCATTTCTCATTCCAGGATATTTTCTAGCATTATCATCAATATTAAGAAACTTATATTTAAAACTAGCTTCTTTTTGCATTTTATCAGCTTGAACTTTAACATCATAAATATTATCAAATAAATTTCTATTATTTTTATTATTTAATAACATTTTTTCCCATTGTGTACTATTATCAACAGATTGACTTAATTTTTGATTTTTTAATTCTCTTTTTTCTCTTATTTCAGTTAAATAATTTTTTTGTATATTTTCATCTATTTTTGGAATTGTTATTACTCTATTTCTTGATATAATGTGATTATTACTTTTTTGATAATTTAATTTTTCTAAATTTAATTTTTTTTTTAATTTTAATTTTGGTACTTTATATTTTTGTGTTGATTTTTGTATATCACTTTTTAATCTTCTTATATTTTCATATCTATTTTCACCATTTAAATTACTTATAATTTCTTCTCTTTGTCTTTTTAATTTTTCATCTATTTTCTTTGGGAAAAAAAATTTTTTTACTTCTTTATCAAATTGTTTTCTTTGTTGTTTTTGTTTATTAATTTCACATATTCTATTTTCTTCTTTATTCAAAAATTCTTTTTCATTTTGTAAATTATATTCATAAAATTTAGAATGATACTTTGGTAATAATTCTTTTCTTTCTTTATATAATTCATTTAATTGTATTTTTTTTTTTTCTAATTCTGCCATTGTTCTTCTTTCACTTTCAATAACTTGTTTAGAAAAAGCATCTAATTCTTTAATATTAATTGGTTTATAATATTGTTTTCTTTTTGCAAGTTCTAATGAAATTAAGGCTTCTTCTTTTTCTTTTCTTATAATTTCTTTTTCATCTGCTGTAATATAATTTTTATCTTTTTCACTTGGTGCTCCATTTATAAAAGGTTTTGATTTATCCATTATTTTCATATTTTTTTCTTTTATTTTATCTTCTAATTCTTTTTGACTTTTTATAAATTCTTTTTTTTTCATTTCTTTTTCATGTTCTTTTATTAATAATTCATCTTGATATTTTTTTTCATTTTCTACTTCTTCTTTTATTCTTTTTTCTAATAATTCTTTTCTATTTTTTGCTACTTCTTTTGATATTGAAATCATTGCTTTTGAAAATTTTTCTTTATCAGTTTCAAAATTATCTAAAAAATTTTTTATTAAAGTTGATTTTGATTTATTTCTTGTTTCACTTTCTACTATTGTATTTATTTGAGTATTTATATCATTTAATTTTGATATTAAAATTCCTTTTTCTCTTTTTATTTTTTTTAATTTTTCTTTATGTAAAATTACATTTGAATCATTTGGAATAAACATATAAGATTCATTTTCTAATTTTAATTGAGCTTTATTTAATTCATTAATATTTGATTGTAAATGATTTGATTGTAAAGTTAATTTATTTAAAGTTTTATTTGATTTTTTATTTAAATGTTTATGAAAAATTTGTTTTTGACTATTTCTAATTTTATTTTGGGATATTTTACTTAATTTTAAATCAATTTCATCAATTAATTTATTTTCTAAATTTATTTCATTTTTAATTTGTAATAAAGTATCATCTAAACTTTTTTTCATATCTCGAGATGTGTTTAAAATAATTGGACTTTCATCAATTTTTTTATTCATTTTATCTTCTAAATTATCTATTATTATATTTAATGTTGATGGTTTATTTTCTGATCTAATTGTTGATTCTTTTTTTTTATTTGTTAATGCAAAAGAATTTTTTTTTGATTTTCCATCATTTGATAATGATAAATTAGTTTGGGATAAATTTTCATATATTTTATCTTTTTCTGAATTTATTGTATTATTGTTTTCTTCATTTTTTATTGGAGAAAAACTTTCTAATGAATCTAAATTTGGTTTTTGTTTTGAATTTGAATTTGTATTTTCTTCTTTTTTTATTTCTTCTTTTGGACTTTCTATAAAATCTTTTTTTTCTTCTTTTAAATCATATATAAATTCTAGTTTATCTTCTTTTTTTTTTTCTTCTTCTTTATCTACATTTAATGATTCTGATGATTCTTCATTATTACTTGGAATTGATTTTTCATTTTTTTCATTTTCTTGAATTTGATTTTGAGAAATATTATTTTCTTCTGTTTCCATAATAGTTTTATTTTTAATAATAATTTATAATATTAATTTAATTATGATAATTTAATTATTTAATAAAATAAAAAAATAAAAAAAAAAACACATTTAAAAAAATTATTTAATAAAAATATATAATTATTTTTTTTATTTTACATCAATATATATGAAAAATATTAATAAATTATAAAAAAAATGAAAGAAAATGAAATTAATGATATCAATTTAAATGATTATGTAAATATTCAATCCGAATCTTTTCCACAAAATGAAGAATTCAAATTATATTTTAATTTCACTGAAGAACATTTAATAATAACAGTAACTAATATTTTAAATGGTGAAGATACAAAACCTAAAATTTGGAAAGCAAAATTTACAAAAGAATTATTAAAAGAAAAAATTTCAATTAAATTTAATTCAATAAAAGATTTAATCGAACCTTTTAAAAAAGCAAATGAAAAAAAAGAATTTCAAATTTCAAAAGGTAAAAAATCAATTGTTTTATATTTTAAAGAACCAATTTCTGGAATGTTAATAATACCAAAAAAGAAAGATTCATATAAAGGAAAAATATATTCAAGTTTTAAAAATTTTTTAATTGCTGCTGGAACTTCTATTTGTGTTCTTGTTGTTGATTTATATGTTCAAGAAATGAAATATGAAAAAAAATCAAAGGCTGAAAGAGTTTTTTTGAGATTTAAAGATTGGACTTCAAAAAAATTGGAAGAGTATATATAAAAAACTTATATTTTGAAAATTTAGATTATTATAAAGAGGTATATAGTATAATTTTAAGTAATTTATTATAAATTTTTATATAAATTTTAATATATTCTTTCATGAAATTGAATAATATATTTATTTTTTTTATTTATTTATTTAATAAAGAATTAATTTTATATATTAAATTAATTGAATTAAAAAAATGGGAAATTAAAATTAACTTATTATTTAATTAAAAAAAATTTTTAAAAATTTTCCTTCTTAAATACACAAATTATTGTTTTATACCAATAAAAAATAAAAATTAAAAATTTATTTATTTATAAAATAATAAGAATACATCAAATATAAATCAAAAAAAAAAAACATAAATAAACCAAATAATAATAAATTAAATAAAACAATTACATTTATTACATTAAATTTTACCTTTTTTCTTTTTACTTTCCAATTCTTTTTTTTTAATTTTATCATTAATTTCCTTTAATCCTTTTAATCTTCCATGAAGTGCTTTACCTAAAAATCTAATTCTTTCTTTTTCTTTAAATTCTTCTTCTTGAGCTTCTTTTACTTGTTCCATTTTATCTCTAATATCACAAACAACACTTCTTAAATATTCTTCTTTAATTTCTTTATCTTTTAATCTAACATCAATTTCTCTTTCATTATTTATATTTTCTCTTTCTAAAATATCTTCTTCAATTAAATCTTTTTCTTTTTTTTCTTCTAAATTAGAATAATATTCATATAATTTTTGTAATTTTTTATATTTATCTAACATTGTATAATATTTAATTGTATATTCTTTTTCTTGTTCTCTTAAACTTCCTTTATTCCCATTTATTTCTTTATCATATTCATCAAAAACATTTATTAATTTTTGATTTATTAAATCATTTTGTGAAATATTTTGATTTAATTTTTTTAATTTTTCTTCTAAAATTTTTTGTTCTTTCATTTTTTTTTCTATTAATAATTCAGCTGCTTTAATTAAATAATTTCTCTCTTCTTTTATTTCTCTTTTTTTTTTTTCATATTCATTAATTTTATCAACAAAGTCTTTTAAATCTTCTTCAACTGATTTTTTAAATTTATCAATTTCTTTACAATATCTTTTAGAAGTATCGACAATAGTTTCTGTATTTATTTTATTACTTCTATATGAATAATTTTCTCTTTTATAATAATCTAATTCTTGTTCTAATGATAATATTAATTTATTTTTATTTATTGAATCTTTGTTATTTGACATTAATTTTTTAGATAATCTTTCTGTTTGATTTCTATAACTTATCATACTTGAAATATATTTATTAATCTTTTTTTTTTTATTTGGTGTTTTATATTCCTTTTTTGGAATAGTTAAATCTAAAGTTTTTGAACCTATAAGAAGAGAATTTACTTTATGATTTCTTTTTTTTATATGACTTTTTTTTTCCATTAAATAATTTATTAATTACATTATTATATGAACAAAAATATTAATTTATAAAAATAGAACAAAATAAAAAATCTTAATTAAAGAAATAAATAATAAAATAAAATATAATTTAATTAAAAATTTTTATTATAATTTTGAACAATTTGATTCCCAATATTAACAATTCTATTATTATTATTTCTATAATTTTTTTGTAAATTATAATTCCAAACACTACAAACTAAATTAGTAAAATAATTATCATCACTTATACCAAAAGAAATTTGTGTATAAAAATTAATAAAATCTTGTAAATTAATCCAAGGAGGCAAAGTTGCACTTTTAGTTAAACTATATTCTTTATAAACTTCAAAATTATCAACAAATTCATTATAAACTTGATTTTTATTTTTTAAACCTGAATAAACTTCAGGATGATTTAATGCATTAAATTTTTGTTTTAAATCAGAAAAATGTATTGTTCCATTATTATTAGGTTGTAAATATGAAAAAATACTTTTTATTAAATTTATTCTTTCATTACTCATTGTTCCAACTATTATTTTAATTAAATCATCATAATTTATTTTTCCTGTTGAATTATAATCTAACATATTAAAAATTGATAAAATTTCCTTTGATGAAAGTAATAATTTATAATTTTCAAATATTGATTCTAAAGATTGAAAATCTATTTTTCCTGTATGTTCACTATCATACATAACTAACATTTTTTCTAAATTAAATATACTTCTTGAACCAATTTGAAGTAAAAAACTTCTTAATTTTGTTATTGAATTTTGAGCTTCGAAATTTTCATTTTGAATTAAATTCTTTTGTAATTCAATAAATTCTTTTTCTTCATTTTCATTTATTTTTTGAGTTTGATTAAAATTATTATTTTGTTGATATGAAGGATTTAAAGTTGAATTTAAAGGATAATCTTCACCTGTTAATAAATTATAATTTCTTCTTAAATTTGCTCTTGATGATATTGTATTTCTTAATAAATGTCTATTTTTTGATGGTGTATAATTAATATTGTTTTGATTATTTTGATTAAAAAATGGTGTTTTTATTTTATTTTGATTATCAATTTGATTATTATTATTATTTAAATTTTCATTATTATAATTAAAAGTTACTTTTTTTAATTTTTGAAAATCTTCATTTGAATTTTCATTAATTGAATTAATTTGTTGTTTAAAATAATTATCACTATTAAAATATGAATTATTCACATTTTCCATATTCCAAACACCATGAATCATATCATTAAAATATTGATTATTTTCAATTGAAGCACTAATCCCAGAATAATATTCAATAAAATCTTCAAAAGAACATTGAGAAGTTTTTTCTTTATAATTAATAAAAATATCAAAAGTATAAACAAACTCACCAAAAATTTCATTTTCTGTTTTTCTTCCCATTTTTACTTCTGGATGTTCAGAAGAATTATAAATACTTTTTAAATATGTTATTTCTGTAAATCCTTTTCTATTAAAATCAATTTTTGCAAAAGCTTCAATAATTATCATTTTTCTTTCTTCTGAAAGATTTCCTCTTATTACTCTTAATATTTCATCTGTTGAAATTACATTTAAATCACATAAATCAAGAGAATTATAAAAATCAAATATTGAATTTATATCAATATTAATATTTGTTTCTAAAATTGAATTATGAAAATCTTGATATGTTATTGTTTTACGTATTTTATCTTCTTTTGATTTTAATTTTGAAGTTAATGTATAATATGTCATTCCATTATTTATATTTATTTTATGCTGAAATAATGTTAAAAGTGATTGAAAATATTTTTTAAAGTGACCTGGTTCATATTCATTTATTTTATTATTATTTAATATTCTAATATTATTTAAATTCTGATTTGGTAATATATAATTTTGTTGTATTTGATAATTATTATTTAAATTATTATTATTTTGATTTTCTTCTCCTTGGAAAAAATTATTTAATCCTTCATCAATAATATTATTTTGTATATAATTATTATTATTATTATTATTATTATCTAAATTATTTTCAATTTGAATTTGTTGAAAAGGTAAATTTTCAATTTCAAAATTATCAGGTTGAAAATTAACAGAATTATTAGGAAGAGGAATTAATGTTGCATCATTATATAAATAATCAGTAAAATTTTCATAATCAATAAAACCTGATTTATATTGATCATAATTATAAAATATTGTTTCTAATTCATTTCGATTAAAACCTATTAATCCTATTCTATCTATTACTTTAAAAAAATCTGATTTTGAACATTTTCCAGTTTGTTTTATATCATAAAATTTAAAGCAATTTAATAAAAATTGCATTTCTGATGTTGTTCTTTTTGCTCTTGTTGATAATTTTCTTTTTAATTCATATTCAAATATTTTTCTTATATTTGAATTTTTATTATCCATTTAATTTGTTTTTAAATATAACGTCTAAAAATTAAATAAAATAATTATTTAAATTTTATTTTTAAAATTCATTTAATTATATAATAAATAATAATATAATTAATAACTAAAAAAAATAATAAATTAAAATTAAAAAATATTACAAGTACAATTTTCAATATCCAAATTTTCTTTATCTGAATCATCATTATTATATTCATCTAAATCTTCTAATTGAATATTTTCATATTTAATTTTAATATTATCTGGAGTACTAACATATTCTTTAGTATTAACAAAAATATTAATTTTTTTCATTTCATTAACAATACTTCTTAAAACTTTTTTTCTATCATTTTCATTATAAATATGTAAACAATTTTCTAAAATTTCATCATTAATTGGAAATGAACTATACATTTGAACTAAAATATATTCTATTAATTCAAAACCATTATGATAAAAATTCTGATAAAATCTCATTAAATTTTTTCTCATTAGAAAAGTTCTTAATTCATTTTTTTGAAAAGGAATTTTATTATTTTTTTTAAAACAACCACATTCATATCCATTACTAATTGAAATTTGAATATTTTTTTCATAATCTTTTGTTGATTGTTTTATCATAAATTTTACTATTTTACTATCAATTAATCCAGAATCAATTTCTAATTTAATTAATATTCTATAAATATGACCAGGTTTTCTTATTCCTAATAAATTTTCAATATCATCATATTTTAATTTTGTTTCATATGATTTCATAAATTGACATAATTTATGTATATCATAAATATCATTTTTAATAAAATTATTATAATATTCAATTAAATCAATATTTTTTAACCAATTTGTTAAATATTCTCTATTTTCTTCTGTATTATCATTTATATCAATTAATCCTCTATATTCATTTTTTTGAGATAATGAATCGTTTATTATAAATTCACTTATTTTATTATTAATATTTAATTGTTTATTATTATTATTTTTACCACTTTGATTTCCTGTATTAGGTTGAGTACTAAATGTTGTATTATTAAAAATATGATTATTTGTATTATTATTATTTTTAATATATGTTTTTTCTATTGTTTTATCAAAATTAAATTCATTGTTTATTAAAGTATTACTTCTTTGAGGTATTTTTATATTTTCATTATTATTATTATTAAATGTAAATAATTCTGAATTTATTATATTATTATTACTTTGAGAATTAAAATGAGTATTATTTTTATTACTCATATTCATTCTTTTATTTAAAATTAATTTTTTATACATTTCATCAATTTCATTTTTATTTATATTATTTAAAGGCTCATTTTTTATATTAATATTATCATAATTTTCCATTAATGGTATATCACTTACTCTATATGACTTTGAATCTGATCTCAAATTACTTTTTGTATATTCTAAATTATTATCATCATCATTTCCTTCTTCTAAAGAATCATTTAAATAATATGTATTTTTCTCTTTATTCGTATTTTTTTTATTAGATAAATTTTCATTTTTTTGATTTTCAATATTTGACATTTTTAATTATTTAAAATTTAAATTTTTAGAAAAAAAATAATTAAAAAATAATGAAAAAAATAGTATAAATGAAAAAAAAATCTAATTAAATAAAAATAAATCTTCCAATGGGAAATTTATTAAAAAACATTGAAGAAGATATATTATCAACATTAAGACAAGATAATTCATTTCAACTTAAACAAATAATCTTAAAAAACAACATAAAAACAGATCAAAGATTAACCCAAAAAAATAGAACTTTAATTCAACTTTGTTCATTATACAATAGTCCAAATTGTTTAAAATTATTAATAGAATTAAAAAATGATATAAATATTCCCGAAATACAAAATAATAATACTCCATTAATATTAGCTTGTAAATTTAATTATATTAACATAGTAAAAATATTATTAGAACAAGAAAATATAAATATAAAACAAGAAAATAATGATAATTTAAATTGTTTAGATATGTCAATAATAAGAGGAAATTATGAAATAAGTATTTATTTAATAGAAAATACAATTTTACAACCATTAAAAAGTTTAGAAGAATATAAAGAATTAAATATAAGATTACAATATCCATTATTTAATATAGAAAATTTTTATAGAAACTTAATTCAAAAAACTCCAATTAATGAAATTCCATCTTTTGCTTTACCTAAAAAAAGAAGAAGTCAATTTATAGGAAAAGTTCCTGATCCAAATGAGAGTTGGAGTAATTTTATAAAAAGAATAAGTAAATTTGAATTATATCAACCTCCTTTAGTTGATGCTAAAAGTGTTAATTTAAGTAATTCTATTTATATGAAAATACAATCAAAATTATGTGAAAGTGAATATGATATTAAAATACCTTTGAATAATAATAATGAAAATAATATTGATAATGTTAAAAGAATTGAAATTAGGAATAATAATAATTCTTTAAATTCAAAAATTTATAGTTCTATTTATGAAGATGTTGATCAATTAAATATTTCGAAAGATAACAATAATATTATTTTTCATACTGATATTTTAAGGAATAATAATAGAAGTAATGAAATATTGAATAATAATTCAAATCAAATAAAATCAAAAACTGAAACAGATATTTAAATTTATATTATATTTATTGACTATTATATTTAATTATAATTATGATATTTTGGAAACAATATTTAAATTTAAATTAAAATCAAAATATAAATAATTCCTTTTCTTTTTCTAAATATATTTATAAAATAATTTAATAAAATTCAATACCATCTTTTTTAAGTAATTCTTGAAATTGTGTATCAGTTTCTTCTCTCATAATATCAAAAATATTATGTATTTGATTTCCAATTTTGTCTAATTTTCTAGTTGAATTTTTAAATTCTTTTCTAAGATTTTTCTTTTGATAATCTAAATAACAATTTGACATTTTTTTTAAATATTGTAAAGAATGCGTTAATCTTTTTTCTCTTTGAGTTTCAATTTTTTCTATATTTTTTGGTTTTTTTCTTATACTCATTCTATTAAAAAAATCATTTTCTTCTTTTAAAGAAATATTTAATTTCTGTTTACTTTTTGATTTATCTTTTTTTTTAATTTCATTTGCATTTAATAATAATTCAGCAACTTCAAATAAAGTACTATCTTTCCTTTTTATCTTATTATCATTTTCTTTAAATTCATTTGTATCAATTCCTTTGTTTTCTAATCCAGTTATTAAAAATTTATCTTTTGATTCTTCTTCTTCTTTTTTTAAAAAATTCTTTTTTAATCTTATTATTTTTTTATTGTAATTAACATCTGTTGATTGAGTTAAAATTTTTGGTAATCTTATTTGTTTTATTTTAATATTTGCTAAACTACTTAATGTATTGTTTTTTATTTCTTTTTTTGAATCATCACTATTTGTTTGTAATCCTTTATTTACATTTCTTGAATGTCTACTTATTTCTGTTTTTATTCCATTATATCCTAAATTCGATGTTTCGGTTTCTAATATTGATGCCATTAAAAATTAAAAAAAAAATAACTTTATTTAAATATAATCTAATTTTCCTTTTCTTATTAAAAATAATAATAAAAAAAAAAAATAAAAAAAAAATTAAAAATTGAAAAATTCTAAAAATTCTCATTGATTAATAATTAAAAAATGAATCCATATTTTTTAAGATTAAAAAATTTCCCAGATTATATAGTAAAACAAGATATAATAGATTTATTATATTATTATTCAATTCCAGAAAATGATATAGTTTTAGCATATGATATTTTTGGAAGAAAAACTGGAGATGTAATAATAAAAGTATATCATCAAGGTTCATATAAAGACATAATAACAAGTTATAATTTCTATTATTTTAATGAAAAATACATTATTGAATTATTCGAAACAAATGAAAATGATTTCATCTCATGTCAAAAAAGTTTAGAATTTTCAAAAAATAACATTTACACAAATGAAAATAAAATTCGAAAATTATTTTTAAAATTATCAAAATTACCAATAAATGTAAAAGAAGAAAACATAAAAGAATTTTTTAAAAATTACACATTAGCAGAAAATGGGATAAAATTTAATAAATTTTTAAAAGGAACAACAAACAATATAAATGAAGCAGTAATAGCATTTCAAAATGAAAATGATTGTTTAGATGCATTAAATAGAGAAAATGAAAGAATATTAAATAATCATATGATAAATTTAAATGAAAGTTCCCTTGATGAATATGAAGAATTTGCTTCTTCTGAAGCATTTAATAAATGGATGAAAATTATAAGTGAAAAAATTTCTGCTTCTGATGTTACTAGAAGTTTATATATTAGAGGATTACCTTTAGATGTTAAATTAAGTTCTATTTTAAATTATTTAAAAGAATTTAATTTAAGTAAAAATAATTTAATTTGTGATGAAAAAATTCTTAAAGAAAATGGAAGTTTGATTATTAAATTTTATAATGAAAATGATTGTAATGAAGCTAAAGATTTTATTAATTTAAATTGCTTTGAAAGTATTGGAAGAGTTAAAAAATTGTATGTTGAAAATTTATTGGTTGTTGTTAATAAAGGAAATGGGATTTATTCTTAGTTAAGTTTTTTTAATATTATTTTTTAAAAAAAGAAAAAATAAATAAATTTTTTTTTAAATGAAAAGTAAATATTTAAATTCAAAAAATATGTTTAATATTTTTTTTTAAAATTTATTTAATAATTTATTTCTTTTTTTTCTTAACTTTTGTACCTTTAGTTTCATTTTTAGATTCTTCAACAACTTCTTCTTTCTTTTCTTCTTCAACTTTTGGTTCAACTTTAACAACTTCTTTATTAACATTAGTATCAACATTATTATTATTATTATTATTATTATTATTAATATTATTTTCATTTTTTGCTTTTTCTAAATTTCTTTCACCATCTTTTTTATAAGATTCTAATTCATTATCAAGATAATCTTTATAATTTTCTCCTTTATTTTGTTTAAAATAATTATCTAAATCATTATCTAATTTTTCAGTTGTTAATTTTCCTCTTCTTCCTAATCTTCTTCTAAATTGAAAGCGCCTTTTATTATTATTATTATTAAAATTATTATTTCTTCTTCTATTATTAAAATTATTATTATTTCTATTATTAAATCTTCTAAATCTATTATTTCTTTTTAAATTATATCTTGTTCTATTTCTTCCTCTAAAATTTCTTCTTCCATTTGAAATTTGTCTTCTTGGAGCTCTCATTTTTTTATATATATTTGTTTTATTTAATTTTATTTATTTATATTTTAATTTTATTTGTTTTTTTTATTTTGAAAATTTTTTTTTATTTTGTATATGTTTTTATTATTTTTTTAGGACAAATTTAAAAAGGAATTTTTAATCTATTTTTTTTTATTTTTTTAACATATTTTATAAAATAAAAAAATATTATATTAAATCATCTTTATTATTTTCATTAATTTCATTTGAATTTGTAATATTATTTTCCTTTTCATCAATATTATTAATATTATTATTAATATCATTTTTCAAAAATTCCTTTTCATTATTATTTTTCACTTCTCTTTCTAAATTATCATCATTATTATTATTAGAAATTTCATTATTATCATTATCATTATTAACACTTTCAGTTTTATTTTGATTATTATCCATATAAAACTTTTTCAAATCCTTATCACCTTCATCTAAATCAAACTTCAAAATATTATCAGAAACCCAGAAATATAAAGCATTAAGAATAACAGGAAAAATAATCATAACCATAACTAATTTAACATTCCCATTAGTAAAAGGAGTAAGTATAAAATTCCCAAAATTTTCCCAAAACTTCTTAGCAATTTTAACAAAAGCAAGTAACAACAATTTATTAATAATAGTAATACCCAACCAAACAATTAATTGAGCAAAATACATTTTTTTAATTAATCTAAATTTTCTTTTACCATCTTTAACATATTCTTTAAAATATAAACCACTTTTAATATATTTACAATTACCAACAATTGCAATACCATCAACAACCCACATTAAAATATAAGATAAAAAAGCACCAAGTGTACAATCTAAAAATAAAGTAACAAAATACCAAACACATTCATCAGAAATATCTTCTTCATTTGTTAACCATGATGATAATATTAAATTTACTATATGAAGAACTAATGCTGCTATTACTTGTTTTGATACATCAAACCACCATATTTTCCATGGACGTTTTGGTTTTTCTTGACAACGTTTTATTATTAATGTTACTAATGCTGCTATTGCTAATATTCCTTGAACTATGTAACCTACTAAACCAAAAAGATGACATTTATCTTGTTGGAGAATGCGGAGAGAATGCATTTTTTTTTTTTTAAGGTTTTTTTATTTTTTTTTTTTTTTTTTAAAATTTTTTTTTTTTTGAATTTTTTTTTTTTTAATAATATGAATATAAAAGAAATATTGATAAAAATAATAATCAGTAAAAAATTGTTTTTTATAAAAAAGAAATTTTAATTTAATTAATTAAGATTATAATTTTTTTTTTTTTTTTTTTAATTTTTTATAATTATTTTTTTTAACTTTTTTAATAAATTATACCTCATTTTTTTTTTGCTTTTTTTTTGATTTTTTTTAGTTTTTTTTTAATTTCTTTTCTTTTATTTTTAAAATTAGACATCAAATTTATCATTTATTTCATTTAACATCTTCAATTTCATTTGATTGTTCGAATTTTGTAGATTTTTTTGAAGATTCATTATTTTCTATATGTGATCTTTTTCTTCTTAATTTTTCTCTCTTTTTCTTCAAATTGTTGTTTATTTCACTCTTAATTGCGCATTTTTTCATATCATTATTTAGATTATTAGTTAAATCATCAAAATAGTAATGATCATTTAAAAATGGTTTAGAAATCTCAGTTGTTTTATTTTTTGTTCCATTTGGATTTAAATTTATTTCACTTATTTGATTTTCGTTTTCTATTTGAAATTCATTTTGTGTAATTACATTATTGTCAAAAAAATCATCTTCGTCAATCATAATTATTATAATTTTTTAATTTTTTTTTTATATAGTTTTAAAATTACTATTTATTTATATAAAATATATATTTTTTTAAGAAAAGAGTTTAGATAAAAGTGGTTCTGCTTTTTCATAAAATTCTTTAAAAGTAATATTATCTTTATTAGATTGTAATTCTTCTAAAAATGGAGTTAATAAAACTAAAGTTTGTTGATTTAAATTTGATAATTTTATTTTTTCACTTGAAATAAAACCATCATTATCAGAATCAAGTAAATTAAAAATTTGTTTTATTATTTCAGTTTTTTTCTTTAATATAATTTCCATTGAATTTTTTAAATAAAGATTTTTTTTAGTCATTGTATTTGATATTTCATTATTAAATAATTCATTATTTTCTTTATTTAATTTTTTCTCATAATCTCCTTTTTCATTAACTGAAAATTGTCTTTGAATTGGATTTTTTGGTCCTCTTGTTATTAAAGGTTGAAATAATTTTTGTGAATGATTTTTATTATTATTTTTATTATTTTTTTTATCAATTAATGATTGAATTTCTTCATATTGATTTTTATTCATTGCCATTCTATTTATAAAATCTTCTTTAGTTTCATTTTTATTTTTAATTAATTCATTATTTTTTTTTGATATTGTTGGTTTAAAAGGATAATTTTTTTTCATATTTTCATCTAATTTTTTATCTTTTTTATCTTTTATAATTTTTGATTCTAAATATAAATAATCATATAAATTTTTTTCTGGATTTAATTCAATTTTTTTTATTTTATTATGAAAAATAAAAGAAGTTTTCTCACTATTATTTCTAGAAAAATCATTAGTTTTTGTTTTATTAAATTCATTACTTTTATTAATAGAAATAGAATAAGAATTTTTTAATTCATTTTTATTAATATTAATCATATTATTATTATTATAATTATTATATTCATTATTTACAGTTTTATTTATTAAAATATCATTATTTTGTTCTTTATCTAATTTAAAATTTGAAGAATTTATTCCAGAAATATTTAGAGCAATTTCTTCAAGTCTCTTTTTTTTTTTTATTATACTTAATTTTTTTGATGATTCTGGAATTTTTGGTTGAAATGTATTTTTTTCTTGTTCTTTCATTTGTTTATTATTTTGTTCTTTTAAATTTTTTTGATTTTTTTCATTCCCATATTTTATTAATCTATCTTCTATTGGTTCATTTGATTTCATTACTAATTTTTTTGATAATGAATTTATTTCAGGATGGAATTTTAATTCTTTTTCTTCTTCCATTATTAAATCATCTTTTAATTTTTGTTGATATTTTTCTTTTTTTTCTTTATGTCTTAAATATTCATAATATAATCTTTCTCCTCCAATATTTGGATTATTTGATGTCCATTTATTTTTTCTTTTTAAAATTTGAGGATTTTTATATTCATTTGCATTTATAAATTCTGCATAAGGTGGATTTATAAAGTTATTTTCTTCATTTAAATTAATTTGATTTAATTCATTATTTTCATTTTCATTATTTTCATTTTCATTATTTTCATTTTCATTATTTTCATTTTCATTATTTTTGTTTTCATTATTTTCATTTTCATTATTATCATTTTCATTGTTTACATTTTCATTTTTTTCATTTTCATTATTTTCATTTTCATTATTATCATATTCATTATTATCATTATCTTCATATTTATTTTCTTTATTTCCAAAAGTATTTTTATCTTCATTATAATCAATAATAAAATTATTTTCATTAATATTATTATTTTCATTATTATCATGATTTAAATAATAATTATAATTATTATCATTTAATTCTTTTTCTTCCTCTTCTTCATTTATATTATCATCATTATCATATTCTTTTATTGTTTCTTGTACTAAAAAAAATATAATTTTAAAAAAAAATTATTTTACATTCATTAATTTGATCATCTAATTGATTCATTACTTGTTGAGTTATAATTCCTTGAGCTGAATCTGGTAAATTATGTTCTAAACAAAATTCTTTTACTCTTTCTTCAATTACTTCTCCTTCTAATATTGTTAAATCTGCAATATTATTATCTGAAATTTGAATTTTTATACTTAATAAAGGAAAATTATCTCCTTCTTTTTTATTCATTTTTTTATTTTTTTAATGATATTATAATCATATTTTTAAAAAAAAATATTTATTATTTTTTATTTTATTCATTTATAATTATATTTTTTCTAGATAAAATATTGATATCTTTTTCTATTTGAATTAATTTTTTTTCTAATTCTTCTTTATTTTTTTGAAATGATAATATATTTTTTGTTATTGTCATTTTTTCTAATGTACTTTCAATACTTTTTTTTGTGTTAATTAAATCATTTAACATTTTTATTCTTTCATTTTCTGGAAGTAATTTACTTTTTGGATAATTGATTTCTTCATTTAATTTTTTATTTTTTTTTTCCATTTCATTTTTATATTGAATTAAGTAATCTGGGATTTTACTATAATCTTTATTTATAAATTTATTATTATTATTATCTTTTTTATTTTTAATATCATTCATATTTTCTTTTAAATAATTATGTTCTAATTTAGGTAGAATTATTCCTGAATCAATAGATATTTCATTTTTATTATAATTTTTATCATTAATTTTACCAACTGAATTACTTATATAAATTTTATTTTCTGATTTATTATTTTTTATTAAATCATTCTTAGTTAATAAATTTCTTTTATTAAATAAATTCTCTTGTGATTTTACCTTATTTAATTTTTTTTCTTTTTTAAACTTATTATAATATTTATCAAATAAAGAAGATTCATTATTTATATTTGAAAAAATACCATCTGGATCATAATATGGAAACTTAAAACTTTTATTATTTATTGATACTTTTGAAATATTATCATCAATTATAGGTCTTCTTAATTTTGATTCTCTTTCTATCCATTCTTTTGTTTGTTGTTCATATTTTGATGGTATATTCTCAAAACATTTTAATTTATATGGTTTTATTTCTTTTTTTTTTTCTTCCATTTCTTTTATTAATTCTTCTTCTTTTATTTTGTTTTTTTTTTGAATTTTTTTTAATTGTAATAAATATTCTTTATGATGTATAAAATCCATATTATTTGAAAATTTAGGATATAATAAATTTTGAATTGTTGATCTTTGTATTCTTGGAATATAATTTTTATAACTTTTATTCATATTATTTCTTTTTTAAATTTTAAAAAATAATTTTTTTTTATTTCTAATTTAATTTAAATTCATATTAATTAATGTAATAATAATATAAATTATATTTTTATTATAATTTATATTTTATTATTTTTAATATTATCTAATATAATATTTAAATATTCATTTAAAGTATTTTTTCCACTTCCTTCATTACATCTTTTTAAAACATGAAGAATTTTATTTGTTCTATTTCCATCAATAGTCATTTTACCTTCTAATAAAAAAGAAATAACTTTTAATAAATCATCCTTTTTAGTTTCAACAATATAAGAAATATTTTCACAATTAGTTAAAAAATGAAAAAAATCAATAATTGAATTAATAAAATCATCTTCAGTAATAATTTTATTATCACAATATTTTTTCATTTCATCATCTAAAAAATTATTAGAATTTGGTAAATTTTTAATTTCTTCAAAATCAATATATGAAATTATACTTTCAGTATTTTCATTATTATCATCACTTTGATTAAAATTATTATCAATTTCATTATCATTATTATCTTCATTTTCATTTTCATATTCTTCATCATCATCATCATAATTAGAATCAAGATTATCATCATCATCATCAAGATAATTTTGATTATATTCAAAATTTTCTTTTTTTTTTGGAATATAATGTTTATTTAATCTTAAATCTTTTGATTTGAAATTAGGAACAAATTTTTTTCTTTCTTCATCAGACATTTGTTCAATTAATTCATTTGCTTTATTAATTGCTTTTTTTAATTTATATTTCTTAATTTTTAAAGCAAATTTATATTTATTAATATATTTATCAATTTTTTTACTATGAACAATTCCATAACTTTTTTCAGGTCCAAAAAATTTAATTTTATATCTTTTATTAGATAAAATTTTTGAAACCTAAATTAATAAAAAATAAAAAATTACAATAGCAGGCCACCAAGAATATCCTTTTATTTTAGCAAAAACAATTTCTCCAATAATAAAATTACAATCATCAATATCATCATTTATAATATTCATATTTGTCAAATTAAAAAAAAAAACAAATTAAAAAAATAAAAAAAAAATCTATAAAAAAATGGAAAAATATAATAAAGAAACATCAACAAATGAACAAAGTGAACAATCAGATGAAACTGAAGAAGAATATATAGATCCAGATGATTTATTAATAATTGATGAGCCTGAAAAATGGAAACCTACAAAAGAACAATTAAATAGTTATATAAAAAAATTAAAATTTGAATTAGATTATAAACCTGAAGAAGTTACAAAAATTGCTTTAAATTATTTAACTAAAACTTTACCTTCAAATATGAAAAGAGCTTTTTTTAAACATAATAATGAAATTTTATATATTGATAATGAAACTAATGAAATTCATTTGACTACTGATATTGAAGATAAAGCTAAAGATGATTATGATAAATTAAGAGCTGAAAAATATTCTCTTAATTTAAACGATAATAATATGGAAAAAGTTAATAATATTGAAAAAATTCAAAATATTATTAAAGAATATGAAGAAGATAATTTAAACAAAAAGAAAAAAAGTGATTTATTTGATTATGATTTTAATAAAAATTTAAATGATGATGATTATGAGGATTATTTAAAAAATAAAAAAATGAATGATTTAGATGATTATAATTTTGTAGAAAATGATTTATATCAAAAAGACAAAAATATGAAAAATAATGATTTAAATATTGATAATAAGAAAAATATTGATTTATCTGATAGTGATGATCATAGTTTTGATGTTAATAATATTCCTGGATATAAAAAAGATGAAATTGATATTAATTTATTAGAAAGTGATGATATAATTGAAAAATATAATAAAAAAAATAATGAAAATTTAAATAAATTAAAAAAATATTATGTTGAAAAAGCAAAAAGTGAATTAAATATTTATAAAGAAGTTTTAAAAAGGAAATATATTAAAGAAAAAAAAGAATATTATATTAATAAAGAAGATGAGTTTGATAAAAAAATGAATATTGAAATGAAAAAAAAAAATAATAAAATTGAAGATTTTAATCAAGATGAATTAGATAAATTTGAAGAAGAACTTTATGATAAAAATGAAATTGAATTAGATAAATATGAAAAAAAATTAAAATCTGACCTTCAAAATGAATTAAATAAAAAACAGATTAATAATAATGATATTGATTATCAATTAAATATTCTTGAAATAAAAAAACAATCTTTAAATTCACAAATTAATTTATTAAAACAGAAAAATGAAAATTTAAAAAACCAAAATATTAGAAAAATAAAAGATTTAATTAATCAAAATAATAATTTAATTAATGATAAAAAAAAAAATTTAGAAAATAAATTCAAATTTGAAATGGAAGAAATTGAAAATAATTTTAAAATAAATTTTGAAAAATATAAAAAAGAAGTTGAAACAATAATTAAATCAGAAAATTTAAAACAAAAAGAGGATAATATTAATAATTCAGAAAATAGTATAAAAACAATTTTAGAAGATTATCAAAAAATATTAGATGATAATTTAGAAATAAAAAAAAATATTGCAAAACAAGATATGGAAAATAAAAAAACAATAGAATTAGAAGATTATAAAAAAAAATATAAAAAAGATACTCAGACTCAAATTAATTTTATTCAAAAACAACAAAATAATTTAGAAAAAGAATTTAATGAAGAATTACAAGAATTAAGAATTAAAAATAAAAATGATATTGAAATGAATAATCAATTATTTAATAATCAATTTATAAATAATAAATTCAATGTTGATACCATAAAAACTAAAATTTCTGATAATTTAAAAATATGTGTTGATAATATAATAGATTATATTATTAATTTATTTAAAAATAATAAAAAAAAAAATGAAGAATTAATAAAAGATTTAGAAAAACAATTTGAATCATATATATTTGAATATTTAAGTAATGAAAAAATACAATTTTATAATAAAAAATCCCCTTTTGAAATATGTGAACAAGATTATAAATCAAATAAATTAAAATTAAATTATTTTTGTGATTTATTAAATTATATAGTAAAAATAATAATTGAGAATCCATTAACAAATATTGATATTGGAGAAAAAAAAAATGAAGAAATAAAATTAAATACAATACAACAATATGGTAATGATTTGATAAATGAATATCGTTCTAAAAATTTAAATGAAATGTCACAGAAATTATTTCCTTCTTTAGAAATGGAAATATTAAAATTAGAAGGAATTGTAAATAATAAAATAGATTTTGGAATAAACTTAACAAAAAATAATAATACTAATAAAGAAAATCAAACAAGTATAAATTTAAATATTTTAAGTAATGAAAGTGATACTCAAAATATGTTTAATTCTAATTTCAATATGCAAATTAATCAACCTAGTTTTATTTTACCTAAAAATAATAATTATCTTATGGAAAATACATTAAGATCAAATAATAATAATAATACTCAATTTAATAATACTCAATTTAATAATACAAGAATTAATAATATCAATGAATTTAAATTACATTCAAATAATTATAATAAACCTGAAGATTTGAGATATTATAATACTAATAATTTAAATGATAATACAAATTTAGGAATTGAAAATCAACAATTTAAAAGTGATTTATATGAAACAAATCAAAATAATAATTTTATTAAAGAACAAATTCCATGTTTACCAAAAGAAATTGTTCAAAATTTAAATGAAAATGATTTTAAATTATATAGTGAAATAATGGATTTTTTATATGATGAATCAACATATTTAGTAAAAGAATTTTATAATTTAGAAAGTGAAAGAAATACAAATGAACAATTAAGTCAAATAAATGAAAGAGGTCATTTACTTCAATTTAGTGAAGCATTTGATAATGAAAAAATTAAAACATTTCAAAAAGAGCAAGTTTTAAATAATAAAATTTATACTTTTAATTTAATAAAAAAACATACACAAGAAATTTTCAATTTTATAATAAATAATTCAAATAGAACAAGTGTAATAAATAATAAATTAAATCTAATAATTCAACATATTTTTGATTATAATAAAGCATTTAGAAATATGAATGTAAATAATCCAAATGTAAATACATATATCAATTTATATAATAATAATGTTTTACCTTCACAAAAAGAAACAAAAAATTTAAAAATTGATACTGGGATAAGATTATCTTTAAAAAATAATAAAAATAAGACAAGTAGACCAAATTATATTAATTCATTAATTACTAATCATGAATCTGATGATAGATTTAAGTATTTTTATAGAGGATATTCTCCAAAAGTTTTAGATAGTAAAATAAATTCAGCATTTACTCATACATTTTTTAATACTAAAAAAAATAATGATTTATTAAATTTTAAAATTAATACTAGTATAAATCCTAATAATTATTCTGATAGAATGCATATTTTTCAAAGTAATTTTAAGTATCAATAAATAAAAATATAAAATAATATTTTTTTGAGTTATTTATAATTTTTGATTATAATAAATTTATGATAATAAAAAAAATATATAAATTTAATTTAAATTTTTTCTAATTTGTATTAAAAATAAATAACTAACTTTAAAACTTAATTATTAAAATTCAATAGACTTATAAAAGTATTATAATCTTGTATAAAAATATCTGTTTCATTACAATACTTAATAAATTGTATATTCATCCTTTCTTCATGTCTCTTATTCAAATTATCATATTCATTTAAATAAGTTGATAAATAATATCCATAATATTTATGTAAAATATCCAAATTTAAAAATTCATCTTTACTAATATTTTTCATTTTTTTCATTTTATTATATTTAAGAATATAAGCATCTCTACTTAATTTAAAATCATCATAAACTTTTAAAGAATCATTTAATTCCTTTTCCATAAATTTAAAAAAATATCTAATTTCTTTTTGAAAAAAATCACTTTGTTCTTTATAACCAACACTCCATTTTTCAGTAATATCAGATAATCTAATTAATTTTTCAGAAAAACCTTTATTACTTAAATAAAATTGAGATAAATTTTTAAAATTATCAGACAAACTTTTCATAGCAATTTTACAATTTTCAAAAGCAGCAAGAACTAAATCAAAACTAGAAGTTAATTTATTAAAAGCATTAGTTTTTTTTAAAATTTCATCTTTTAAAGAAAGAGCTTTTTTATCTCTTTTCTCAGTAATAATAACACTAATATTTCCTTCTAAATTAGAAAAATCTTTAAATTGACTTGGAATATGAATTAATTCATATTCTTTTTTTTTATTTTCAAATTGATCTAAAGGTAAAGAAATAAAAAATTGAAAAATAGGAGTTGCTCTAATGAATTTATAATGACTTAAAGAATTCATAAAAAAATTTAAATAAACCATTTTTTTTTCTGAATTATCTTTCATATTAACATGTCTTGCTGGAACAGAAGAAATTATTAATGCAGGATAAATTTCTTGCATTTTTTTATATAACCAATCAAAATCTGTTAATTTTCTTTCTACTTTATAATTAAAATCTGGTGTTGATATTGTATATTGATAATATGACCATGAGAATAATCCACCTTTTATTAATACTGGATCACTTACTATTATTCTTAAATCATCTTTTTCTATTATTTCTGAATCTTCAAATTTTTTACAATTGAAATACATTGAAAAATCTTCAAATGGGTTTTGGGATAATTTATTCATTGTTGCTGTTGTGTTTTCTGGTGTGGTTTTTTTTTCTTGTTCATTTGGATTTTGTTGGTTTTGATTTTCTGGATTTTCATTTTGTACATCTTGATTTTCTAAATTTTTATTTTTTGATAAATTATTATCTAATTCTGTATAATCTAAAGAATTCATTTTATCTTCATAATTATTATTATTATTATTATTATTATTCATATCATAATTATTATTATTATTATTATTATCCATATCATAATTATTGTTATTAAAAGTATTTTCTTCATTTTGTTGATTATTATCATTATTTCCAGTATTAGAATCAGAAGGTATTGAACTCATTAAATTAGGATTTGATTCAGTAAAGCTAGCTTTATTAATTTGGAATTTGTTAACAACTTTTTTTAATTCATCCATACTCCAATCCTCTAATTGAACATCACCTTCTTTAACACTTGATAAAAAGTTAAAAAATTCATCTGGGTCATATCCTTTATCAATAATTTCACTTCTTAAAAATGATTGTTTTTCTTCAATAGATTCCATTTATAATTAATATAATTATCTAATATAAAATAATATAAAAAAATAAAATTTATTATTTTTTATTTAATAAAACTCTTTTATAATTTCATTTGAATGTTTTGTATTTGATGATGTACCAGTACCTGAATTTGATATATTTGAATTATTTACCATTGATGAATTTCCACTTAAAAATCCACTACTATTTGTACTTTTTTTTATTCCTTTCAAATATAAATTTGTAGAATGTGAACTTGATAATTTTTTCAATGATGAATTATGATAAAGTGTTCTATTTGATATTTGATTTTCATTATTAGTTTCAAATAATATTTTATTTTTTATATTATTATAACGAATATAATTATTATTATCTTTAATATTTTTATTTTTATCATCATAATAATCTTTATTATCATTATTTATATTTTCTTCCTCATAAATTTCATGAGGATTAATAAATATTTTTTCTTTTTCTAATTCATTATTAACTAAAGAATACCTATTAAAATAAAGATAATCCAAAAAAATTTCTTTATACCTAACAGAATTCATAATATTATAATATCTTTCCTGAGTATTAACACCATTTTTATCAGGAGAATTACAATATTTAAAATCAAAATTATCATTACCTTTAGGAATAAAAGGAGCATCTAATTTTCCTAAATACAAATCTTTCCATGGGAAAAACTTAAACCAAAAATGTTCCTTAACTTCAGTAGGTCCTCTTAATCCTAATCGATTAGCAGGTTTTCTTTGTAATAATCTATTAATAAAATCAGCACTTTCAATACTCCAATCTTTAGGAATTTGGCTTTTTTTAACTTGTGCTTGTTTAGCCATAATTTTCTCTTTAATTTCTTTTCTATTTTTTCCTAAATAAGGTCTAACTCCATTCATAAATTCATATCCTATAACACCTAAAGCAAAATAATCAACTGCAATAGTATGATTTTGAGCACACATAACTTCAGGTGACATATAACCAGGTGTACCACTAGTTTCTCTTGCATTATCTTTAACATATTTTTTAGCAATACCAAAATCAGTTAATTTAACGTAACCTTTAGAATCTAATACTAAATTTTCTGGTTTTAAATCTCTATGAATAATTTCATTTTTATGTAAATATTCTAAACTTAATATTATACAAGCAATAAAAAATTTTGTTTGTTGTTCATTAAATTTTTTATATTTACAAATGTGATATCGTAAATCTCCTCCTGTTAAATAATCCATTGCTATGTATAAATGATCATTATCTTGAAAACAAAAATGCATATTTATTATAAAAGGATGATTCATTTTTGATAAAAGTTCTCTTTCACTTTTTACTGAACGTTCACTTTTTTTATCTATTATTTTTGCTTTTGACATTTCTTTCATTGCAAAGTGATTTTTGTATTTTCTACTATATACTTTCCATACTTTACCAAAACCTCCTCTTCCTATTATTTGAATAAATTCAAATGAGGAACGGGTTAGTTTTTCTTCTTTTGATGATGTGTTTAATTTTGATATTGAGTTGTGACTTTGATGAGAATTTTTTGGTCCCATTTTTTTTTATTTACTTGATATTTTTATTTTTTTTTATTGTTTTTTTTTGTGGAGAATAAAATAAAATAAAAATATAAATTGAATATTTATTTATATAATAATTTACTCATACATTAAATTTTATAATTTTTATGATTTTTTTAATTTATAAATATTTTTCATTTATCTTTTAACTATAAAAATTATTATTATTATAATTTGATTGTTCGAAGCTCCAATTAATAAAATTATTATTAATAAAATTTATATTATTACTCTTTCCCCTACAATTATACATATTTGACACAATATTTAAATTTTGATTTTGATTATTTATAAATACAAATTTATTATTTTGTTGTTGATTTTTATTTTGATGAGATAAATAAATATCTTTTGATAAATGACATCTATTACATTGTAATCTAAAAGCAAAATTTAAATTATGACATTTTGGACATTGCCAATCACCTTTTCTTTCAATTAAAGGCTTTTTCTTTTTATCATTTAAATTTTTTTCTTCTAATTCTTTTTTAATTTGTTCTAATGTTTTAGGATTTTTTATTTCTTGACATCTATTACATTTTATTCTTGATTCAAAATTAAAATTATTACAACTTGAACATTGCCATCCTCTTTTTCCAAATTTTTCAAATATATATTCTTCTTCTTTTAAATTTAAATTTTCTTTATTATCTTTTTCATTTTCTTTTTTTTCTTTTTCATTTTCTTTTTTTATATTTGAATTAACGTTTTTATTTTCAAAATTTTCAAAATTAAAATAATTAAATTCTTTATTTAAACTTTTATTATCATCATTACTTTCATTATTCTCAAAATTATTTAAATTATTAATTTCTAATTGATCTAAATCAATTAAAATTTCTTTTTCTTTAACTGGGGTTCCTTCTTCAATTTTTTTTAATAAACTAGAAGATAATAATTTTATTCCTGAAGATTCAATTAAATTATAAGAATCACTTAAAGATGTTAATCCATTACTTAATAAACTTCCATTAAGATTATCATCATCTGGAATTATTATGTATAATGCTCTATTAAATAATTTATTTTTATCTATATTATCTTTTTTATTTTCCATTTGGAAATAATAAAGGTTTTTTTAAAATAAAAAAGATTTATTTTTAAGTTATTTTAATTAATAAATATAATTATTGTAATTATAATTATTTAGAAAATATTAAATAAAAAAAACCTAAAATTAAAATTAATATTTTTATAATAATTTATTTATAAAAAAATGAAAAGTTCTCTAAATTCAACAAATTCAACAATAAAAACCAAAATGTCAACAAAACCAAAAAATTTTACAAATGAAATAGAAAAAGAAAGAAGAATGTCATTTAAACCACAAAAGCCAAAAATTTTAACATGTATTCCTCAAATGGAAAATAGTTTAAATAAAATGGAAAATATAGAAACAGATATTCATTATATATATTTTAAAAATAAAAATAAAAATGCAAATAGAGCATCTTTTCAAAATTCAGATTTAGAAAGAACTATGAAAAAATTACAACAAAAGATAGAACATTCAAATAATCAATTAGAAATTCATGAAGAATGTCAAAAAAAAACAATTAAAGAAAAAGAAGAATTAGATGAGAGAAGATTAAAAAATGAAAATCAATCAAATTATTTAAATGATATTAATGAAGTTACTGAAAATGATATTTCTGATATGAGAAAACAAATTAAAGATTTAAAAAATCAAACTCAGAAATTTGAATTTAAAAGTATAAAAATGAAAGAAGAAATTAAATATTTAAAAAAAGATATTAAATTGTATAATGATAAAATTAATAATGCAAAAAATCAAAGAGATAAATTACAAAATGAAGTTAATAAAGTTAAACAAGAGATTTATAATATTACGAAAGGAGCGAAATTAAATCCTGATTTTATTAAAAAAATTACTAAAATGATTAAAAGTGAAAATTAATTATTTTTTTTATTGTATTTATGTTATTTGTTCTTTTGGGAAGATTTTTTATTTATTTCGTTTTGTATATTTTTATTTAATTTTTATTAAATTTATATTTTTAAAATTATTTAAATATAAAAGGAAATATAAAAATGTAAATTGTTTATTTTTTACCTATTAATCTCTTATATTAAATACAAATTAAATAAAAAAAAATAAAATAGAAAAATATAAAAAACACATTTCTTTAAAAAAATACATATTTTAATTTAAATTATCTAATCAGTCTTCAATCCTTCATTAACAGCATTAACAGCAGAAATTCCAGCAGAAGTAATTTTATCTTTATTTTTCTCAATTTCTTTCTTAAACCTCGAAGTAGTTTCTTTACTTTTTTCCATAACTTTATTAACAAGTGTATCAAGTTTATTTTCATATTTAATAAAAAATCTCTTAATAATATGATTATAAACAGTAAGAGCTCCTTGAGTATTTGGCATAAAACACCAAACTAAAAAAACTAATTTAAGAATATAATAAAATGGAATAATTTTTAAAATAAAACCAACAAATAAATCAAGAAAATCAAAAACAGCATAAACTGCCCAATAAGTTAACCATTGTTTATCATCATCTCCTTCATTACTTTCTATTGCTTTAATACTCCAATATGTTGGGAGAACTATTCCTACTATACATGTTATATATTTTTCAAGGTAACCTATCAATACAAATAATAAACTTATTCCTAGAATTCCTAATATTATTTTTGGGTTTTGACCTGTTTTTTTTTCTATTAGATTTAAGTGAACTCCTAATTTATTCATTAATTCTTTGTTATTTATTAATGGGGTTTTTTCTGTTTCTGACATTTTTTTTTAGATATATATTATTTTTTTCAAGTGTTTATTTTTAATGAATGTTAAATAATAAAGATAATAAAGTAATTATTATATAATTATAAAATATTATTTATTTTTTTAATAAATTCTTTTTCAAAACAATAAAACTTTTTTTAATATAATCTTATTTAATTGTGAGAAATGCAATTTTCAAAAAGCCAAAATATTATTTCCATATTTTGATAAATTAATTTTTAAATTTTTTATTGTTATATTAAATTTAATGATTTTACATATTTTATAAAATAAAATAAATATAATATACCTATTATAATTGAAATAAATATTTGAATATATGTTAAATATTTATATTTTTGTAAAGTTCTTATTATTTTAAATGTTATTTCTTTTTCTAATTTTTTTTCAAATGAAAATTGATTATTTATTTTCTTTATTTCATCTCTTGCTTTTTTTATAAATTTTGATGTTTTTTCGACTTCTTCTTTTTTTAATATTTCTCCTTTTTCTTTAAATAAATAAGATGAATTAGTAATTAATTTTAAATTCATTTCTATTCCAGATAAAGGATTTTTATATTTTTTTTGATAAAATACACATATATATAATTGTTGTTGTTCTTTAATTGAAAATGATATTTTTCCTTTTCTTTCTTTTATTGAATAATAATGTAATATTTTTTTATTAATTGAATTTTTTATTAAAAAATTAATATTATTAATAGCTGCATCAAATTTTTCTTCATTTGAAATTTGTTTATTACTAGGATATATATTCCATTTTAACATTAAAGAAGAAGAATATGTAACATCTTCAATAAAACATCTTTCTCTTTTACAAATTTCAAAATATAAAGAAGAAAAAGAGAAATTAAATAATAAACTTAATATTAATATAAATAAAAAGTTTATAAATTTCCTATTAAAAAACATATTTAAAAGAAATAAATTATATTTTAATTAATTTTCATTTATTAAATTTAAATATAAAAAAAATGGGACAACAAGAAACCAATAAAATATTATCTGAATTAAATGGTCAAAAAAGTAAAATATTTAATCATTAAAATAGTTATTTAGTAAATAGTCATTACTTTGAATTTTTATATCCAATAGGAAAAGGTATATTTTCAAAGGTATGGAAAGCAAAATTTATTCCAACAGCCCATCACTTTGCAATAAAACAAATGTTAAAAATAAAAATAATCTCCCATCACTTAGAAGACAAAATAAAAAAAGAAAGAGAATTTTTATCAAAAGGAAAAAATCCATTTATAATAAATTTACTGTGTTCATATCAAGATAAAGAAAATTTATATTTAGTATTAGAATTATTAACAGGAGGAGATTTAAGATTTCATATAAAAAACTATAATTACACATTTAAAGAAAATCAAATAAAATTTTTAATATCAAACTTAATTTTATCATGTGCATATATTCATCCAAATGGAATAGTACATAGAGATATAAAACCAGAAAATATAATTTTTGATAGTTTAGGTTATGCACATTTAACTGATTTTTCTATATCAAAATATATAAATGATAAAAATGATAGTATTGGTACTCCTAGTTATATGTCACCAGAAGCACTTTTTAATAAAAATCAAACTTTTATTTCTGATTTTTATTCAATTGGTGTTATTGGATATGAATTATTAATGAAACAAAGACCTTATTTTTCTAAAAGAAAAAAAGATATTAGAAATGAAATTTTAAGTAAACAAGCTTTTATTGATTATGATGAAAATTTTAATTATTCAGAATATTGTATTTCTTTTATTAATTCCTTAATTGAAAAAAATCCTACTAAGAGATTAGGTTATTATAATAATGTTAAAGATTTAATTAATCATTATTGGTTGAGAGATGTTGATTGGAAAGAATTATATAATAAAAAAATTTATTCCCCTTTTATTGAAGTTATAAATTCTTCTAAAAGAAATTTTCATATTAATGAACTTTATGATAATGAATTTGATGATGAATATAATTTTGATGATGAAAATTATAATCAATATAAGAAAATCTTTAAAAAAAAAAATTATAATAAATTATTTAGAAATTATGATTGTTTGAGTATTGGTATTAATAATATAAGTAATTCTAGTAATTTTAATTATGAAAAAGATATAAATTTTCCTGGTTTAGGTCAAAAAAAAAGTTATAGTTTGAAAAATATTATATTAAGAAGTGATAGAATTATTGAAAGAATAAATCCAGAAAATGTGATTTATAAAATACCTAATGAAATGTATAATGATGAAGAAGAAGTATTAAAATTTTTTTATTCTCCTTCAATTCAAAGATTTTCTAATTTTGATAATGATAATAATGATAATTTAAATTTAAATAATTATAGAAGAAAAATTAAACCTATTTTAAAAATGAAATATCAAAATAGTGTTTTAAAAAATCCTTTATTTAATAAAAAAATAAATAAAAGTACAAAATTTTTGCTTTCTGATAAGAAAAAAAGTTATAGTAATGATAAAGAGAATAGTGTAAATGATTATTTTAAAAAATATTTATTTGTCCCAATTAATAATTATAATTTTTCATTTTATAATAATGAAGATGATACTAAAAAAGTAAAAAGGAAATTTTTTTTAAATGAAAGTTTAACAAGTTTTGAAAATAAAAATCATACAAAAATATTTAATGTAAGAAGAAAATATGATAAAAATGAAAGTGAATTACCTGATATATCAAATTCATCTTCAATGAGAAATAAATTTAATATAAAAATTAGATTAAAAAGACCAAAAAAACATCATTCAAATATTAATAATAATGAATAAAATTAATTTTTTAATTAGTTTATTAATTTATGTAAATATTTATTTTAAAATAAATAAATAATCGTTTAATATTTATAATAAATTATTTCTCAAATAATTAATTCCTTTAATATGAAAATTTCAAGATTTGAAAAAATTTTAAAGTAAGAAGGTGTTATAATAAATTTAAAAATTGTTAGAAAATATTATTAAAAATAGAATATACTTAAAAAAATTCATTTAAAAAAAAAAACAATATTAAAAAAATTAATTCATAAAAAAGAAGAATAATTAAAAAAAAGAAAGAATAGAAAACAATATTTTATTATTATATCAATCTGGAATTATTTGATTTCAATAATATTACTAACAAAATTTATTATTTAAAGAAAAAAATTAAAATATATGAAATTTTAAAATTAATAAAAAGAAAAAAATGAAAAATTGAAGATAACCTTAATTTTTAATTAATTTTTTTGTATTTTTTTGTTTAATAAATTTTTTGAATTAATTAAATTTTTTATACTTGTATTTTAATGAAATTTTATTTTTTTTTAATATCTTAAAATAAATGTCAGATAATAATGAAGATAAGAAAATTGGATATGAAGAACAAAAGCCAAAAGAGGAAGTAAAAAAGTCAAAAAAGAGAAAAAAGAAAAAATCTAAAGCAAAAGAAACCAATATAGAGAATAATAAAGATTTAATAGATAATAATTCACAAATAAAAGAAGATAAAAAAGAAGAAAAGAAAGAAGAAAAGAAAGAAGAAAAGAAAGAAGAAAAGAAAGAAGAAAAAAAAGAAGATAAAAAAGAAGAAAAGAAAGAAGATAAAAACGAAGAAAAGAAAGAAGATAAAAACGAAGAAAAGAAAGAAGATAAAAAAGAAGAAAAGAAAGAAGATAAAAAAGAAGAAAAGAAAGAAGATAAAAAAGAAGAAAAGAAAGAAGATAATAAAGAAGATAAAAAAGAAGATAAAAAAGAAGAAAAAAAAGAAGATAATATAGTATTAAATAATGAAAAAGATTTCATTGAATTAGCAACAAAAACAGGAACAGAAATAAATTCAGCAAATCAACCAGAATATACATATTCATATTTAAAAAGTACATTTGAATTATTAGCACCTAAATTAGATTCAGATCAAATAAGTGAATTAGTTAATTCAGTAAAATTTATGTATAATAAAATTAAAGAAAAAGAAATGAATAAAAATAATAATACATCTTCATTAAATATTAATTTAAATAAAGATGTTAAACAAAATTTATTAGATAAATATGGAGGAAGAGGAGATGTAAATGATGAAGATGAATATAATGATGATGATTTTATGTAAAAAGATTTTTTTTTATATGATAAAAATTTAATATTATTTCAATAATAAAAAATGAAAATATATGTTTAAAAAATTTTTTTTTTTAAAAATTATAATATTTTAATATATTTATTATTTTTTTAAAACCATAAATAAATAAAATTCAAAAATATATTATTCTCTAAAAGAAAAATATAATTGATCCTTCAAAGGTTTTAAAAAATATGATGAATGGGAAAAACACATATTCTGTGACAAAAGTCACCCTCACCTAACTTGTTACGCATGACTTACAATCTGACCAAAAAAAAAATAAAACAAATTAAAATAAAATAAATAAAAAATAAAATTAAAAAAGTATAAAAGTATAAAAATATAAAATTTTATTAAAATTTTTAAATGTAAATATTCAAAATAAAAAATTATATAAAAATACTTTTTTTAACAACAATTTTTTTTTTTCCCATCATTTTTTGTTAATTTACCTCCTTTTAAATTATTATTTTGAGCAGAAACTTCATCAATAATTTGAACTAAACTTTTAAAAGTAGCTTCAACATTAGTTCCAATTTTTGCAGAAGTTTCATAAAATTTTAATTTAAAATCTTGAGCTAATTTTTCACCTTCTTCAGTATTAACTTTTCTATTTTTTTCATCATCAATTTTATTTCCAACTAAAAATATAGTAACTTTATCAGAAGCTTCTTCTTTAATTTGATTAATCCAATTTGTAACATTTTCAAAAGTTAGTTGATTTGTAACATCATAAATTAAAATTATACCATGTGCTCCTTTATAATAATTTTTTGTTATTGCTCTGAAACGATCTTGACCTGCTGTATCCCATATTTGAACTTTGACTTGTTTTCCTGAATTAAGTGTCATTGTTTTTAAACGGTAATCTAATCCTATTGTTGACATATGAATTTCTTGAAATGTGTTATCTGTGTAACGCATTAAAAAACATGTTTTTCCTACTGTTGAATCTCCTAAGAGAAGTATTTTGTATACTGAATCTGAAGAATTGTTATCTGACATTTTTATTTTTTTTTTTTTTTGATTTATTTTTTTTTTATTTTTATTTTTTTTTTTTTTTATTTTTTTTTTTAAGGATTTATGGTGTTATATGGTTTTTATATTAGAATTAGATATTGATAAAAGTAAATTTTTTTAAATATTAAATTCTTTATTTAAATAAATAATATTTAATAAGTTAAAAACTCCTTTTTTTTTCAAAATAATAATCATTTCTGAGTAGTATTTTCTAGTTTCATTTTCATATTTTTTTCATAATTCTCCTGCCTAATATCATAATATTCAAAATGTTCAAGTATAGTATTACTATTTTGATATTTATCAATTTTATCAATCATAACTTTAGCAAATTCAAAAGGAATTTCTTGTGTATCTCTAGCATTAGAAATAGGTTTAGTTTCACCATCTTTCATAGTAATAATAATATTTTTAAATTCTTTAAAAGGAACATCTTTAATAAAAATCCATTCAACGTCAAATAAACCTTTCCATTTATTATCTTGAGTCCAAAATTCAAATGATTTTGAATCATCACATGGACTTTTCATTTGTGCTATTCCAAGATATTTTCCACTCCCATTACATGAGAAAAATAAATATACATTTCCTCCTTTTTCCTTTGTTAATTTAAAACTATTTGTTAATGTTATATTACCATTTTTTGATGATGACCATACACCATATTTTATTGATTTATGAACATCTTCTTCTGAAAATGATTTAATAACAAAAAATTGAGAATTATTTGTTATTTTTTCTGATAAATTGTGATTTTTTGTATTTATATCAATTAAATTACGATATTTGAAATAAATATACATTTCAGTTCTATAAATCATTTCTTGAGCTAAATATGGATTTAGATATTGATATTGTGGTCTAGTATTATTATATCTTTGATGATTGCTTCTATTATTATATTGATTTTGGTTATTGTTTCTGTAATAGTGTTTTTTATTGGAACTTCCTCTGAAATTTTTGGGTTTACTGAAATAATCAGATTTCTGATGGGAGTCCATTACTTATCTGATTTCAATCAATGAAAAATAATTAATTAAAAAAATTAAAATATTATTAAAAATAATCATTTTTTAATATTTTTAATAATTACAATGAAAATATAAAAATATACCACTTCATATTAAAATAACTCAAATATTCAAAAATTAATTAAAATTATATACAATTCCTGTAACTTCTAAAAAGGAAAAATTTTTTAAATGCTTTTCCTAAATGAACTCCTTTACAACAATAAACCATTGACAATAATAAATTCATTAATCCTTCATAAACAACAAGATCAAATAATATACCAGTCAAGAATGTCATTATAAAAGTTTTTCTACTATAATATAAAACAGCACAATAATTAAAAGAAAAATAAAAAGAAATAAAGAAAACAATACAAAAAAGAATTATACCAAAAATTAATTTCCTCCTTTGTCTTTTTTTCATTTGCTTCCATTCATAAATTAATTTCATTTGTTCAGAAGATCTCAAGGTTTTTAATAATAATATTTTAGTAGGATTATCAACTCTAAAAAACCAAATAATAGGATATAAACATAAACTTGAAACAAATAATTGAGGAATATGCATAGTAAGCATTTTAGTAATTCTTGACATTCCTGATCTTTCAACAAAAGTTAAAAAAATAACATTCCAAAAATATTGTAAAAGTAAATAAATATAAATACAAAATATTCTCTTCCATTTAGGATTTACTGCTGATTTTAATGTAAATGGTGATATATAAACATTTCTTCTTATTTCACACCAAATAAAAAATTGAAAACAATTTAAATTATTTTTTTCTATATCTTCAAAAATATCAGGAACTTCAATTCTAGTATCTAATTCTTTAACAATTGTTAATTTTCCTGGTGTTTTTTCTATATAAGCATTATTTTTTGTTGCTGCGAATCTTGAAAAAAAATCAGTTTGATGATTATCTAATGTATTGGTTTCTATGTCTTCTTCTTCACTTTTTTTTTTATTTTTTAATGCTAATTTTTTTCGACTTGATGGTTCTAAATTATCATAATTTTCTGTGGTTTGTCCTTCTTCTGATGCATCATAATTATATTTTTTAGGTGGATTTGCACTATTTGAATTTGAATTATCATTTGATTCACTAATTTCGTTTAATGAATAGGAATTTGATTTTTCATTTGAACCTATCATTGATTTTGATTTTTTCCTTTTATTTCTACTACTATTTCTTTTATTTTTTTCAGTATAGATAGATTGAGTATTTGTATTAGTTGGTTCTTTTATATTATTTATTTTAAAATCTCTTTCTATTTGTTCTTGATTATATATTCTATTTACATAATTTAAATCTTCTTCTAATGTCCTTCCATCATAATACATTTTATTTTCTCTTAATATTTCAACTTTTACATTATCTAAAAGATTTTTAGTTCTCATAACACTGATAAAATCATATATAGTAATTATGACAATACCAATTATAACAAAAGCAAGTAATATAATAAAACAAATAAAACAAGAATTACTCCAATTTTCTCCACATTTAAAAACTTGAGGAGCTTCTAAATAAAAGAACAAATGAGCTAATTTATAATTAGCATCAGCATCATCTACTTCAAGAGTAAATAAACTATAATGATTAGTAGGACAACTAACATAAAAATTATCACTAATTGTAATATCATTTCTCCTTTCAGAAATTCTTAAATTACTATCATAAGAAGTACAATTAATATCCATTAAAGGTTTAACTTCATTAATTCTTGTAATTCTATCTTTTTTACAAACAGTTCCATTTCCATATACATAAACAGGCCATGATACATAAGGATGTTTTGGTCCCACATCCATATGAAGTGATAAAAATGATGAATGTGATGCCATAAATTTTGTTTTTGTTTTATTATATATGTTAAATGGGAAGAAAATTTGCATATTATTTGAGCATTCACTTATATCAACTTTTTCACCATCTGATGTTGCATAAAATATATCATTCAAGAATGATGCTGATTTTGAATATATTGAATGGAATGATAATGGATTATATCTAAATTGAATTATTACTAAATATAATTGGTTGTTTGAATTGAAAATTAATGAAGAACAATTTGATGAATCTACAAAACTTCTATAGAAGAATCTTTTTTTTCTATCTTCAACAATTTTTTCATTGAAATATGTATTATAATTAAATGATATTGTAGTAGGTTTAATAGTAACATCTATTCCTTGTAATGACATATATATTTCTGGTTTTTTAGATGCTATACCATATAAAATTATTTTTTCAATATACTCTATTAATTTTTCTGAATTATCATATACATTAATTAATTGATCTTCTGTTAAACTTGTTGCATTAACCCATTTTTGAGTATAATTTGTTTTTGTATTATCTGATTCATATTCATTTTGTTTTTCTTCATTTCCATCATCATTCAATATTTCTAAAACTCTTCCAATTAATCCTTGAATTACATTATCTTCAATTTTAATATCATTATATGTTGTATCAGCTGTTTCATCAATATAATTTTCTCTTCTAAATGAATTTATATTTTCATATAATGCTATAGAAAGGAAATCAAAAGTTTTTAATACAGCTATATAATTATCACCTAAAGCATTTAGTTTATTTATTTCTAAATAATCTATAAAATTATAAAAATATCCAAAAAGAGTTTCTGAAGATGAACTAAATACTGTTGCTCCTTTAACTAAAAACATAATTTGTTCAATAAAAGTATTAGTAATATCAAATGTAACATCTAAAGTAGTATAATCATTATTATTAGTATAATAATTCCAATATTTCATAAATAATTCATCTAAAAATTCTTTATTTTCATTAGTAACATGACAATTCATTCCAGTATATCCAGAATAACAAGAACATGAAGTAGCTCTAACAACAATATAGCAATCACCTTCATATGAACATGATGCTTCACTACAAAGAGGATTTTCAGTACTAATATTATATGGTTCAATTTCTTTATTATGAACATCATAATTAATTTGAGTATCAGTCATATTAATATTTGCTCTTGCTGCATTATTAATATCACCTAATGATACAATAACTTTTAATCTATCCCATAATTGATGAGGTGTTAATATAACTTTTGAATCTAAATTATCTGAATCAACATTTAAATTATCATCAATTCCAATTGTATATTTTCTTAAATTAATATCTTTTCCTTTTTCATAATTAATCACTACAATTCTACCAAAACCTATTTTAGTATTACTTGTTGTTGGATTTGTTTCTTTAATATATAAATTAATATCTGCATTTATAAATTCATCATTTGTTAATTTTTCAAGTAAGGCTTCATTTGATACTGGATTACCAGTATTATCATTTGTTACTGATAATGTTTTAGTTGTTATATCATCATATTTTAATTTTGCATCTTCTGATATATAATAAGAATATTTATAATTTAAATCTGTATATGAAGTTAATTGTTTATTTTCAATAAGGAAATTTGTTAAATTAAAATAACCAATTGAAGGTATTGTTAAAGTAATTAAACATTCTTCAAAATCTTCATCAATTGAATATATATTTGTATAATCTATAATATTATATCCAATAATATTATTTTTTTCTATTTTTATATTTGGTTCATTACCCTTTGAATCAGTCATTAAATTTGTTTTTGGAACTGTAAAAGGATAATAATGTAATAAGAAAGGTATACTTCCTGTTTTCATATATTCAGCATTATATTTACAATCAGTTGGAAATTCTCTCATTGAATATAATTCCCATAATCTTAATTCTTTTATTAAAATTGCTCCATGACTAGTGTTTGATATTTCTTCGTTTTTAATAATTAATTTTGTTTTAGAACTTCCAAATGTTGAATAATCAATTCCTGAAACATCTGAATCTGATAATTTAATATATGTCCTATCATTTAAATAATATAATTTTTTTTTTATTGTAATTCCACATAATACATGATTCCATTTAAAATATTTTTGAGTTTCATCTCTATCTTTTATTGAATCTTTATGATTATTTAATGGGTAACAATCAACATATACATAATTATTATCTTTTTTACTTATTTCAATTTTTATATGATTTGTCCATTGTATAGTTTGTTTTTTGAATAAAATATTATCCGTCTTATATTCATAAATAAAATACCAAAATTCAATTGCATATTCATTAGTAGTTGCATATGAAATATCATTAAATTCAACTTGTGAATATTTATTAAAATCATGATAAGGTAATCTTTGACAATATAATTTAGATTTAATTTTATCATTTCTAAACCAATAATAATCATTATAATAACAAGCACAATTTAATTTATTATCACCTCCACAATAATAACATTCATCAATACAATTTAAGCATTCAGTGCTTCCACTAAAATAATCAATCATTTTATCTTTATTATGAGAACAATGATATTCAGAATCTTGATAAATATTATAATCAGGATAACATTTAATTCTATAAAATAAATCACCATAAGAATCATATAAATCATTACTACTAATACAATTAGTATCACTAGTACCTTGAAGAGGTAAATTAAAAACTAATTCTTTATTATAAGATTCATCATTTGTAACTGTACCATAAGGATTTAAAATAAAAGATTTATATACTCTAATATCAGTAAATGTTGCTGAAATTTTAGAACCAATTGTTATGGTATCAACTACAATACCAGGTTCAGAAATTGTATTTGAAGTTTGAGAAATTGTTAATCCATTAATTGCAAATGAAAACATTAAAGGATAATATGATGTTGATGAATAATCACCTAGATTACTATTATAACTACTAAATGATAATAAAACCCATGTACCACTTAATTCTAAAAATGAAGTATCTTTATATAAAACAGTATTAGAATCTTTATAATAAACTTCAATAATGTCTGTATCAGTATTATAACAAGCAAATAAATTATTATTTGAACTTATTTTAACAATTAAAACACAATTTGATAATATATCTCCATTTATTCCATATTTAACACCGTAAAATTTCATCCATATTGTAATTGTAATTGGATTTATTGTATCAATATTAAAACCAGTTTTAGCAAAATTAATATTCATATCATTGATATTATCATCATTTGAAATTTGTGGATAATATGAAGTATCTCTTTTACATTCATTATTGGATAAAGTGTATCCATCAAGACATTCATAACAATCATTTTCTTTTTCTGAATAACATCTTTTACAATTTAAAGCACAATGACCAAATGATGTTACTACTCCTGTTATTGGATTTTGTTCAATTACATATTGTTTTGTATATACTTCACCCCAATCAAAATTTGCTGTTGAAGAATATAATAAAATTCTATCATTTTTATTATAAATTGAAGCAGCATTTAATAAATTATTGAAATTTAATTGCTTATTTACATCTGTTCTATCATTTTCATCATATACAATATTTAAATCATTATTTATATTATTGAATAAATAATAAATTTTTACACTTGAAGGAGTAGTTTGAACTTTACTTTGAATATTTTCCATAATAACATTAACAGAAGTTCCACCTAAAGAATAAATTCTTATTTTATTATAATAAGCAGCTCCCCAATTTATATTCAATTGACTACCTAAAGGTTTACAAGTAAATTCATTACCATTACAAAATGCAATAGCTTTAACATTATAAATATTTAAATTTGAATTTGAAATACTATAACTATAATCACTTTCACTAGATTTTAAATTAACATATATATTTACACTTCCAGGACTTCTTTTATATTCAATAACAATAAAATTCCATTCATATGGATGAATTCTTTCAATTTTAATAGGTGAATAAACTGGATTTATAGATTTTTCATATAAATCATTATAATAAACATCATCATTCCCTGCATATTGAATAAATGAATGTGGATATGCCCAAAAAACATATCTAATAGCTATATCATTTGAACAAAATTCATTAACTTTATCTAATTTAAACCAAAATTCTATTGCATAGGAATTTTTTGTTAATTCTAATTGAGTAGCTGTGAATGTTTTATAAATTGGAAGGAAATTGTAACATCTATTAAAATAAAAAGAAGCAGTTTTTTGTTTTTCTTTAAGCATACATTTATATCCAACCCTGCTATATGAACTACCACATTTTAAATCTTCTTGATAATTTGCAAAATTACTTGCAGTAAAAGATTCATGTTTTGAATCATCAATATTATAAGAACAAAAACTTTTAGTTCCTGGTGTTGTAGTTAATTTATTATTATCACAGGTATTTAATATGCATTCATTTGATTTTAAATAAAAATTTCCACTCCCTGTATCACATTCTAAAATATTATTACCATAGTAATATTTGGCATTAATAATTGATAATGAAGATGTGACACATTGATAATCATTTGAATCAAAAATTTTTCCTGAATTTAATTCACATAATTCTACTTGACCTTTCATTATATAATCTGATATGAGATTTTGTACATTTGGTGTTAAAGTTTCTTTTATATAATGTTTTAAATTTAAACTAGTTAAACCAGAAGTCACAGGTATTTCTGAAAAATCAATACTAAAAATTAAAGGAGTAATAGGTGTGTAAACATTACTTATTATATATGATATTCTTTCTGTTTTATATGATGGTGGTAAATATTCATTATATAAATATAATGTTCTAATTGTAACTGGTGAATTTGTATTTTTTTTTGCATTTTGAATATATAATTCTGATTTTTCATTTAAAAAATATTTAAATGGATAATCAATATGTCCATTAGGATTATAAGTATTTTCTTTTGTAACTATTTTTTCAATATTACCATCAGTATTTCCTTCATAAATATCAGTTCCAGTATCACCTTTTATTCCTTTAACATAAAATAATTCATTATCCCAACTATAAGCTCCTCTAACATGAACCCAATGATTATTTATTGATGAAATATCAATACTAAATTTATCAATATTTAAAGGAGGTGTATTTGCCAAATTTATAATTTCTCTTCCTTCTAAATCATAAGGAGAATAAAGATAATCTTGTGGAAAACAATAATACATTAATTTATCATTTTCTTTATTTGCAACAACACTTAATGATATATGTTTATTCCAAATTATATTAATTCCATTTAAAAATTGTTCTGGATTTTGTATTTTTATCCAAATATCAATACTGTAACTATTTGTTCCACTTGCAGGTATATTATCAAATGTTATTGTATCTAAACCATTTAATTTTAATATATCATTACATTTTTCTGATTCTGAACATAATTCAAGTGGTGAATATATATTATTTTCAAGTGGATAATATCCAAATTGATTTACATCATTATTCTTCTCTATATATATATTATCATTATTATTATATGGGGCATTTGAATTTAAATAAATCTGAAATTTCTTTTCTGAATTTATTTTTGTATCAATTACAGCTCCTAGACCTGTACGATGAAAAGAATGTATTATTTCTATATTTTCTAAATTTTCATTATACTTATCCATATCAGTCCATATTTTGAATTGTCTTATTATAATTAATCCAACAGAATATTCGATATTACGTAATATTTTTAAAATGTTTGGTAAATTATGTTTATTGATGGAATAATGAGTTGGTAAATTATTTAGGGATCTTTTAATTGAAAATATACCATTTCTACTATCATATTTTAAATGATACCATTTATCTTTTAAATAACTAATAGTTGCAATATTAAATTCTATAGAATCTACTTTTATATTTATATTTATTCCATATTCAATTTTAAGAGCTAATCCATATGGTATTGAATCTTCATATAATTTTGAAAAATGAATAAATATCCAAAAATCAAATCCCCCTTTATAGTCAGAGGTAGAAGGTAAATTCTTAATTTGAATTTCTTTAAATCTTTGTATATCAAAAGCATCTAATTTTCTACATTTAACCATTGTCTTATCTTGAGAAAAGACTAAATAATCATAGAAATTTTCATTATTACAAGCACATGATTCTTCATCATCTTTTGAATAGCAAAAAGAACCACATTTATCATTACAATCTTCAATAGTATATGCATCATTTTCAGTTTGATATATTTTTTTGGGTAAAGGAAATGCACTACTTGGATATTGTTTTTCATCAAAAACAATATCATAATCAATTATACATTTAATATTCTCTCCATTTAAACATTCATCATGTTCGCCATCAATGACTTTTATTATTGGAGATATTGTATAATAAGTATTTGTTGTAAATGCATATGAACCAATCATATTATAATTATAGATATCAAATTTTGCCATTGTACCATAAAAATTATTTGAATAAAAAATAATTGAATTTAAATTCATGTCTTTATTTGTATTAGATGATAAAATTGGAATTTCTTTATTATTAATTTGAATTGAAAAAAAATTATTATAAGAAGAAGTAAATCCTAAACCATATTTATAATAACTATATGAAATATGAATATATTTCCCAAAATATTCACTTGGATAATCTGAAGAAGCAATATATGTTGTCTCACCAGATTTATGGAATATCATTTTTTTACTATTTATTAAATAACCAATAATTAAATTACCAAATTCACCAATTATTCTTTCAGCATAATTATCATTTTTATCGGGAAAACTAATTAATTTTAACCAAAATGAAATAGCAAATCTATCATTTTTATAACTAGTTATAGTATTAATAACAATATTTCTATTCCCACTTTCAACAACTCCAGAATTCTCATAAAATGGAAAAGGTAAAACATAATATCCTTTATATAAAGAAGGAAATATTTCACAATTTGAAAACTTAAAATAATAATTCTGATTGTTACAAACTCTGCATTCTTGAGAAAATAATATATCAGGTTTTTTATTAGTATCTATACTTATATCACTTGGAATTCCTTCCCCATAACAAGATACTCCTTTAACGCATTCTATATCATTTCCTTCAGGACTTGTATATTCAGTATATCCTGTTGTTGGGGCTGTTTTTCTATGTGGAATATCTTGTTTTTCACCATAATTATAAAGTTGAATATTTTCAGGATTTGATGTTGGAATAAGATTAATTATTTGACTATTTTGTCTTACAGAACTATCATCTTTATTATTATTTATCATTGTTAATTTATTTCCTCTTATAGATTTTAATGAAAGAGGAATATCTATTGTATCAATCATTATTGGATTAAATGGTGTATTTTGGTTAACATAATTTAGATAATCAAAAACATCATCATAAATATGAGAATTGTATACAGTGTTGTCATTAATTAAATCATTATTATCAACATTATATATTCTTATATTATCATAAAAACCTGATGTCCAATATATATTTTTACAATTATCTTCATTTTGATCAACATGACAAAATATAAATTGTGATAATGGACTTGCTGTAAATGATACTTGATAATTTAAATTATTATTTAAATATATACTTCCTTTGTAAATTTCATTTTCATATTTTACTCTTATAAGAAATTGATTCTTATTATCTAAATTGAAAAATGGTCTTAAATTTTTTCCATTATTTCCATTAGAATCTTCAATTCCAATATATGTAAAATGATAATCATGCCAAATTTTAAATGAATCAGTATAAATGATATAAATTTTATTCCCTTTAAATTCAATTCCAGGTCTAATAAATTTATTAGGTTCAAATCTAAAATTAAATTTTAAATAATAATTATTATATGTTGTTGGTAACCTAATAGTTATAGTAGGTAAATTGTAAAAATAACTATAATATAAAGAACCTCTATTTACAGAAGTTGTATATTTTTGAGTTGAATCTTCATTTACTAAACATATATCATATAAATCAAAATAATTTGACATACATGATGTTCCTTTTACATTTGTATTCCTACAAAAGGAATTATCACATGTTGTTGTACAAATTCCATGATCATTTATATTTAATCCCTTCATAACATTTTGTTGACTTTCACATGAAGTTTGACATGTCATTGATGAAATGTTAACATAATAGCCTGAATCACATGAAAAACCTTTATTATCATTGAATAAATATTTTATGTTGGATGAAACAGTTAAAGAAGAAAGTTGTAAATCATAATTACTAAAATAATTATTCTCATTTGTTATTAAATTTAATCTATATAATTTAGGATAATAAGAAAAAACTGTATCATCAGTTCCTCCTGTTACTATTGTAGTTATTTCAATTCTGTTATTTCCTGAAGTTATTGAAGTGTCATAAAAATAATATTTTATTTTATAACTTCCATCAGAACCTTCAATATTATTAAATGGTGATGCAAGAATTAATTCAGGAAAATCAATATTTGATTCAAAAATAGATTCAAATGCATAATATTGAAAACCATCTGTTCCTGTATTTGGTAAATCAGTAGCAAAAACATATAAATTTTTTAAATATATTTGATTGTTATAATTATAATTTGTAATATATACATATGAATGGTCATAACTTCTGTAAAATTTTTTATAATGAATTGTACTTTGTTTATCAGATAATCCTTCTATTCCATATATATATTCATTATCTAAATTTTTATTCACTGTTTCAGAAAATGATTCTGAACTATCTTTTTTCAAATATTGAATTATTAATGATAATTTATTTGTATTACCAGAATTCATATGATAATTAAAGCCAACTCTAATATATACCCAACGATCAACTTTTTGTATTGTTTTTTTAATATACCAATTTTTAAAAGGAAAAATATTTGTGATAAAATTAAGAAATTCATTTCTATCTTTGATTTCATTAATAACCTTACCATAAGCTTTATGATATAATTCATATCCAATAACATAAATATCATAATAATTATGAAGTTCATTAGCAATTATTGTAACTGTTACAAAATCACTTAAAGTAATATGAAGAATACCATTATTTGTTGAATCAGGTTTAATAGTATAAAACCAAAAAGACATTGAAGCAGCACCATCTTTAATAGGACTCATAGAAAAAGTAATTTTATCCATTGAATTAATATTAAAATAATCAGCAATACAAGGATTTGAAGATGAATCAGTCACAATTGGAGTTTCCCATTGTTGAGTAAATCTTCCACATCTTTTAATAGAAGTTTTTGATTCACAAACACTTGCTCTCCCATCACATTTTTCACATAAAGAATTTTTACAGTAAAAACCAGTAGGACAATTACTTGATGATGTACATGAAATATCATTATTAAGAGTATAAGTCAATTTAATTTGTTTGATTTTGATATTTCCATTAATATATAATTTATTTGTTGGACATTCTAAATTACCTTTATTTGGAAAAACAAAATTATTATTATTATAATATGAAAATAAAATTTGATAAGTTTCACCAGGATTAAAATTTCCAATCATTTTTCCAGAACCATAAGGAGCACAAGAATTATCCATAGCACAATGAATAGACAAAGTTGGTACTGTATTAGGAGAAAACCATAAATAAATATTATAAATAATATCATTATTATTATTAAATAAAGTATTTGAAAATTTCAAAATTGATATTTCATCATTATTTATTAAACTAACAGGTGAAATAACATTAAAAACAAAATTATTATTTTGTAAATTATTTTGGTTTAAAAATAATCTAGGAGGAGTATTAGCACTTTCCATTGTTAAAATGGTCCATTCAGTATCAGTTGTTGTAATTGAGGTCATTGTATCAACAGCAGAAGTTACAGATGGACAATATAAGGAAAAAATATTATTTGTTGATAAAGGAAAAATTAAAATTCCATTTTTTAAATCTTTATAAATTTCTGTATCATCTGTTGGATAAAATGATGCTAAATGATATTCATTTCCTGATTCTGAAGTTACTAAATAATCAAGTGAACTTATATCTTCAGGATAAAAAAGATTATCGGATACTGTTGTATTTAATTTTAATAATAAAATGATTATAACTGGATTTATTATCTGTTTAAATCCCATCAAAATTTTGTTTTTTATTATAATTTATTTTTATGTTTTTTATATTATGTTTTTAATATTTTTATTTTTTATTTATTATATAAAAATATTTTTTAATTAATTTGAAATGAATTAATATAAATATATCTAAAATAATAAATTAAATAAAATGTAAAACAAAGAAGAAAAAGGTAAGGATTATTTTCCCAATTTTTTTTCTCCTTTTTTTAAAATGATGATAATATATTTAAACCGTATTGATTTTCAATATGAAAAGCATTACATGCATCACCATCTGATATAAACTTTAATTTTCCTAAAATATTAAATTTTAATTAACAATAATATATAATTTTATTTTAGGTTTAGAAAAATGAAAAAGAAGAAATTAAAAAAAGGCAAATTTTAAAATCAAAAAAAAAAAGGAAAAATTTAAAAGTTCATTAAAAAAAAATTTGACCAAGAATAAAAAACAAATATAATAAAATATTATATTTATGATGACATAATTTGATAGGGACAACTGAAATTTTCATGTTGAACCTCAAGGATAGTAGAAAAAAATCTGATATAATATTTTATTTAAATACACAAAAAAATAATTAAATAAAAATTATATTTATTTGACTTTTTAAATAATATGAATCAAAAAATTTAAAATAAATAAATTAAAAAATAATTATTTGCAACATTTTTTTCCTTCTTCCTTTTTATTTGTATTATCATCAATTTTAATTTTACCTTCATCATTAATTTCATTATCATTACCATTAACACCAGGTTTAAATTTATTAACAATTTCATCAAATAATTGTTTATAAAATAACTCAGAAAAATTTTCTGCAGTTTTAGCACTAACTTCTTCAAAAATACATTTTTTTTCTTCAGCAAGTTTAATTCCTTCTTCTTTACTAACTTCTCTTTTATCATCTAAATCAATTTTATTACCAACTAAAGCAAAAATAACATTATCAAAATTAACATTAGTTAAACCATTAATCCAATCTGGAATATGATTAAAACTTTCTTTTCTTGTGATATCATATACTAAAATTATAATATTTGCATCTCTTGTATACATTGGTATTAAAGAACGAAATTTTTCTTGTCCTGCTGTGTCATATAATAATAAATGAACATCTTGATTGTCAATTTTTACATTTTTACTTTGGAAATCTAAACCTATTGTTGCTTGGTAATTATCATCAAATTTATCTTCTACAAATCTATTTAATATACATGATTTTCCTGTTCCTTGATCTCCTAAAAATATTATTTTGTATTTTGGAATTTCTTTTCTTTGTGAAATTTCTGACATTTTTTTAAAAATAAAAAATTTTTTTTGGGTTATTTTACTTTTAGTTAAAATTAATAAATATTATTAAAATAATTTTTTTTTATTATTATTTTATTGATTTTATTTTTATATTTATTTTGATATTTTATATATTATTTATTTATAAATATATAATTATTCATTTTTTTATATTTTAATTTATAATTTGTTCTTTTGATATTTTATTTAATTTTAAATTATCAAAGCTTTTTCTTTCAAATGAATTATTTATAAATTCCTTATTTTTAATTATATGTTCCATTTTTTTATAATATTCCTCAAATTTATATATTATATTTTTATATTTTTTCTTTTTCTCTTTTTGTTTTTTAATTTCTTTTTTTAATTTTTCAATTTTTGCATCTTCATTTTCTTCAATTTCAATTTCTCTTTCATTTTCATTTCCAATATTTTTATTATATTGAATTTTACATTTATTAAATTCAATTTGATTTAAATTCAAAATAGGAATATTAACATCTTTAACTATGTTATTTTCAATATTTTCATCATTTTCATTACTATTTTTTCTTTCATTAGAACAAATTTCATTATCATTAATATCATTACTTAATTTTTTATTATCATTTATCAAATCAGAATTTATGTGATTATTATTAAAAGGTAAAAGTAAATTAATTTTTGATTTTTTTTTTTTTTCTAAATTTTCCATTCCAAAATCAATATCAATATCATAATTAATTTGACTATCGTCATCAAAAGAATCAGAATATTCAAAATCAAATTCATTAAATAAATTACTTAAATTATAATCATCTTCTTCATCATCAATTCCTTTTTCAAAAATAAATCTATCACTCATTAATTTTACTCCTACATTTCTTGCACTTTTTATTATATTTTTTGATTCTAATATTTCTTTTCTTAAATCTTCTATTTTTGATTCTAATCTTTCAGTTTTTAAAATTTCTTGATTATGTTCTTTTGATATTTTTGCTAATTCATTTTGTATATTTATTAATTCATTTTGATGTTCAAATCCTACATTTTTACTATATAATATATATCTTTCATGAGAATTTAGAGATTTTTGATTTGTTTTTATTTGATTTAAGGCTTTATTAAATAATCTAATATATACATTTTTTGTTGAAAGTGTATTTTCTAAAATAAATTTATCTTCATTTAGTTTATCTAAATAAAAATTTAAACCTGAAATTTTTTTGTTTTCTTCTTCTACTTTTTTTTCATATATTTTTTTTATGTAATCTACTTCTTTTTTTAATTTATTATTGTCGTTTAAAAATAATTTATTATTTTCAATTAGTTTTTGTTTTAATGTTTTTGTTATTTCTTCTTTATTTTTTTTTATATCAAGAATTTTTAAAATTCTTTTTATATTTCTAATATATATTTGATAAGATTGAATTTTAGACATAAACATTGAATGAGTAATTAAAATATCATTTGATTTATTTGCAATATCAAATATTTTTTCATTATCTAAATAAATCATTTTTTCATTAAAAGAAGTCATTTTTAATGAATAAAATAATTTATTTTATTATTTACAAAAAAATTATTTAATGTTATTTATTAAAAAAATTAAAAATATTATTTTATACTAAATAAATATACATTTCTATAGTTGTTTAGAATATAAAAAAATTCTAAAATCTAGTATTTCTTTTAAACTTAAATATTTATTTTTTTTTAAATTAATTTTAAAATAATTTTTTTCTAAAAAGATAAATCAATGATTAATAATTGATAATATTTAATAATCAAAAATCTATATAATAGAATAATCAAAGATGAAATATTTAAACATAAAAAATTACTTTTGTACCATTTTTTTATATTCTTGTATTTTCTTTTTTAACTCTTTATAATATTCTAACTTTCTTTCAATAATTTCATCCAATCTTTTCGCATATTCATCCATAGTATAATTTTCATTAGTAACTCCTTTAATATCAGAAATTAAATTTCCTTCTTCAGTTAATAACTTAGCTTCATCTTTAATAACATTCATATGAGAAGAAATTAAATAATCTTGTTTTTCTTCTAATTCCTTATCATCATTATTATAAAAATTATCATCTTCATCTAAAACTTTATTACTTTTAGATAATTTACTATCATTATTATTAGGATTTGTATGATAATTTTCACGAACACGTCTATTATTATTTTTTCTATTATTTGTATGTGGTGGCTCTTGTATTGGTATTGGATTCATATTCAAATTTTCAATATTATCCTCCATTAAATCATCATCTGCTGGATTGTCAAAAATCATGGGAGGTTGTTGTATTTGTTTAACTTGTTTTCTTGGTTTTGGTTTAGTTTTATTTATTTGCGCATTTGCTCTTTTTCTTCCATTATTTGTTGTATTTACATTATTAAAATTTGATAATTTATATGGGAAATTCATTTGTTTATTTCCATGAATATTACTATTTGAATTATGATTACTATTATTATTATTCATATTTCTATTATTAGAATGATTATTTGATGCATTATTTTCTATATAATTTTTATTTTTATTCATTGCTGCTGTTTTTTCTTTTAATCTATCTGCATATCTTAATGTATTTATTGTATGATTAGCAGAAGAATAACCTGGACTAACACAACTAATCATAATAATTTTACTATTATTATTTTTTGATATGAAAGAATCTCTCAAAACTAAAGTTAATTTACTAGTTCTAAAAGGAACATGATGGTCACTATTACCAGTTTGTTTTCTTACATCAAGTGCTCTTATACATTCTTTTAAAGCTAATAAACTTTTATTAATTTCAGCTCCTTCAGCTAATCTACTTTTATTATTACTTTGTGTTTCAGTTGCCCTTTCACTACCAGCTAAATCAACCAAAGTTAATTTAGCATATTCTTCTTCAGGATGATCAATTTCCCTAACAGTAAAATTACAAATAGCATGACTTCTTGAAGAAGTTTCATTAGTAACAGTATTATGAGTAGTTCTAACCGTATTAGCATAATCAACAATATCTTTCATCTCATCAGGTGAATTAACTTTTTTTTCTTCCAAACCATAAATTTGAATTTTATTATTTTTATCTTCAAGAGCAGCAACTTTATTTCTATTATTAAGTAAATCATATAACAACCCAGTATAAATTTCAAAAAAACTAACATAAAATTCAAATCTTCCAGGAAATTTCCCAAATTCATAAAATAAACTTTCAATAGCTTCATCTTGAATACCTTTCATAGTAAAAGTTTTCCCACTTCCAGTTTGTCCATAAGCAAAGCAAGTAACAACACCACCATTTAATAAAATAGGCATAGTAGGTTCAATAGTACATTCATAAACTGATTGAGTATCTTCACCTTCATCAAAAACATTATCATAATAAAATTCATTTGTGTCTATATATTTTGTATAACCATCTATTTTCATTTTACAATCATAAATACAAATTTTTGGATTTAATGCTGAGACACAATCAATTTCTCCATTTTCTATTTCTTTATCGGAGATTGGACGTTTACGAACACAAACAAAAATTTTTGATAATTCTGATGTTACATGAGGGGATTTTTTTTGAATGTCTATTTCAGCTTTTTTTTTTTGGATTAGTATTTCGTAATCATGTGCATTTTTCATTTTCTTTTTTATGTAGTAATCGGAATCTTTGTCTTTTTTTGGGAGTAAAGGATTGTCTGTCATCTTTTTTTTAATTAATTTTAAATTTTTTATTGGAATTTTTATTTTATTTTTAATTTTTTTTTTGAATTGGTTTTAGTATTATTATTAAAATTTTTTTAATTTTGTTTTATATATATTTATATATCCTATTTTTTAATTAATTGATAATAATTGATTAATAAAATGTCAATTTAAATATTATATTTTTTGTGATAAATAATTTGAAAATATTTTGTAGTATAAGTTCTTAAATTGTGATTAAATATAATTATTTCTAATATAAAATTAATTCTTTTTAAAAGACGTTTTAATATATTTAAAATATGAAAATAAAAAATTATTTTTTTATTTAAATTTTTTTTAAAATTAAATATTTTCAAATAATTAAAATAATAATTTATGAAAAAAAATTCTCGATATTTAGATAATTCATATATTTCAAATAAAAGTAACAGTAGAAAATCATCTTCAATATCAAATCAAAATGATTATTCATCATCAGCAAAAAAATCAAATAAAAATTCAAAGAATTATCAAAAAGATAATATAATAAAGGAAATAAAATCAAAAGAAAAATTTTTAGAAGATTATAATTATCAAATTGAATCATCATCAAAAAATATAACAGATCCTCAAAAAACAACATTAAAAACAAATAATAATTATATAGAACAATTAGAATCAAAAATACAAGAACAAGCAAAACGTTTAAATGATTTAACAAAATATAAATATTTATGTGAAAAAAGATTAAAACAATTAAATCCAATTGAAGAATTACCAATAACAGAAGAGACTTTAAGTAGAGAATCACTTAAAATTTCACCAAAAAGTAATCAAAAAGATAAATATGATCAATTATATGAACAATATATTAATTTATTAAAAAGTTATAATGATTTAATAAATAAAAATAATAATAATAATAATATTCATAGTAATGAAAATAGTAATGAAAGTAATGAAAATTATGATAAATATAAGAAATTAAAAGAGAAATATAAAAATTTAAAACAGCAACATGAAAAAACTATTGAATTATTAAAAGAAGAAACTTTAGTAACTGAAGAACAAAGAAATATGATTGCTTTATTAAAACAAACTATTGATAATGATTTGATTAAAAGTAATTTATTAAAAAAGTATATTACTTCTGATGAAGTAATCGATTTTGTAAAAATAAGAAATGAAGCTGAAGAATATAGAAAAGAATTAGTTTTATCACAAGCTCTTGTTAATTCACTTAAATCTGAAATTGAAATATATATGAATGAAAAAAATAAAGTTGATGATTTAAAAAATGATAATTATAAAAAAGATAATAAAAAAATCATCTCTTTTCATAATCCAAATGATAAAAATATTAAAATTGAAAATGAGGATATTTATGATAATAATAATATTTACTATAATAAGATTATAAATGAAAATGATATTGAATTACAAGAAGAAAGGAAGCTATATTTAAATGAAAATTCAAATTTAAAAAATAAATTATCTTCACAAAATAAAATGATAAATGAATTAATAATAGAAAATTCTAATTTAAAACAACTTTTAGGAAATTCAAAAAATAAATTAAATGAACCATTCAAAGGTAATAAAAAAGAGAAAAATAATAATTTACAAAATCAATTAAATAATACAATTAAAGAATTGTCACAATATGAAGAAAAATTTATATATTTTAATGAATATATTTCAAATATAAAACAATCATTAGACTTAGTTAGGAATTTGATAATAAAATATATAGAAATATATAATCAAATAATAAAAATTGATACAAATAAAATTTTATCAGAAAATTTTATTCAAAATTTAAAATTATTATTTTCAAAAGTAAATAATTTATCAGTAATAGAACAATATAATTTAGATAGTATTCATGACTCTGAAATACATCAATTAATTGAAGATTTACTTAAAATAATTCATGATGAATTTATTACAATTTATGATAAAGTTTTAGATAATAATGATAATTATAATGATATTAATTCTAAAATATATGATTTAGATAATAAATTAAAAATAAATTCTAATGAAATTCAAGAAAAACAAAATGAAATTATTTCACTTAATGAAGAATTAAATAAACAAATTGAAGAGAATATAAAATTAAAAAAATCATTTGGGAATAGGAAAATAGATTATTTTAATTTAAATGATAATCAAATATATAAAAATAAAATTCAACAATATAAAAAAGAAAAAGATAATATAATTAAATTATGCAATTTAATAATTAAAATTCATAATATTAAAGATTTAAAATTAGGAAAATTATTTAATTTTGGGATTAAAGTATGTGAAGAATTAGGTAAATTAAATAATGAAAAAGAATCAATAAATCAAAAAATAAACAATTTACAAGAAAAAGAAAATTATGATAATAATGAAATTCAAATGAAATTAAATCAAGAATATAATACTCTCTTAGAAATATTAAATGAAATAGAAAGAAAAATAGAAGAAAATGAAAAAAATTTTGAAGAAATTAAAGAAGAATTAAATAATATTTATTTAAGATATAATAATAATTTAGGAATATTTCAACATAAAAAAGTACAATCATTAATTAATTCATATCCAAAAAATAATTATGATACAGAAAAATATCAAAATATTCAAAATCAAAATTTTGATAATACTTTACAAAATTCAATTGAATATTTTACAAATAGAAGTTATAATAATCTTCAATATAATATATTGAGTAATAGTAGTAATAAAAACAGAAATATAAATATAAATAATATAGGAATTCCTCAAGCAAATAGTTTTAATGGAAATCAATTAAAAAAAAATAATATATTACAAAAAAGCCAATCTCAAAAAACATATGAATACATAAAAAAAATCCTCTAATCAAAAAATCCTTTATTAAAAAAACTTCCTTTATAAATAAAATAAAATAACAATTACATATAGAATAATATAAATAAACTATTTTTTAAAAAAAAAAAATTAAAAATAAAAAAAAAAAAAAATGAGATTCATAATTCAAAGAGTAAAACATGCTTCAGTAACAGTTGATAACCAAATAGTAGGAAAAATTGGTCCAGGACTATTAATATTAGTAGGAATAAATGATAAAGACAATGATGAATTTATAGATCACATAACTGACAAATTTTTAAATTTACGTTTATGGGATGATTCAAAAGGAACAAGATGGAAAGAATGTGTAAAATCATTAAATTATGAAATTTTACTAGTATCACAATTTACTTTATATCAAGTTTTTAAAGGAAATAAACCAGATTTTCATTTTGCAATGAATGGTGAACCTGCTAAAGTTTTATTTGATAAAATTGTTGATTGTGTTAAAAAAAAATATGATCCTAATAAAATTCAAACTGGAACTTTTGGTGCTTATATGAATGTTGATTTATGTAATGATGGCCCTGTTACTATTCAATGGGAATATCCTGGAGATGTTGCTGAGAAAATTGAAGAGAATAATAAAAAGAAAAATAATCCTAAAGATAATAAAAATGAAAAGAAAGATGATAAGGATAAAGATAAAAAAAAAATGGAAAAAATGGAAAAGAGAAAAGAAAGGAAAGAAAAAAAAAATAATAATGAAAAAAAAAAAAATGATGAGAAAGATGATGATAAAATAAATGATGATGATAAAAAAGAAAATGATAAAAAAGAAAATGATAAAAAAGAAAATGATAAAAAAGAAAATGATAAAATAGAAGATGATAAAAAAGAAGATGATAAAAAAGTAGATGATAAAAAAGAAGATGAAAAAGAAATAAATGAAATTGATACTACAAAAAAAAATGAATAGATAAAATAATAATAAAAAATAATTTTAAATATTCAAAAATATAAATTTATTATAAATTCCTTAATCTAATTCATCAAGAATATATTATTCAAGAACATTATCTAAAAAGAATAATCCTATAATTCATTATTGATAATTTCATTTAGTTTATTTTTAAACTTTTCAAAATCAATTATTCCATCATCAGAATCTTCTTTTTTAAATGTATTAATAAATTCTCTTTTTTCAATATCATTTAAATAAATTTCTTTCATATTTAAAAACTCAAAAAGGTCTTCAGCTTTAATTTCATTTTCATTTAATCCTTTAATTTCTGAAAAATAATCATTTATTCCTTCAATTTTAATTTGCTTTGATAATTTTTTTAATTTATTATTTAATTCATTTTTATCATCATTATCATTTTCATTATGTTTTTCTTCTTCATTATCATGAATAATTTCAAAATTATCTTCTTCTTCTTCTTCTTCTTTTTCTTTTTTTTCTACATCATTTTCTTCATTTTTAACTTCTTCATTATTAACTTCATCTTTTTCTTCTACTTTTTTTGGTTCATTATCATTAACTTCTAAATTATTATTTTCATCAGCATTTTCAAATTCAACTTTCGGTTCAGTATCTAATACTTCAAGATCATTATTTCCTTCATTTTGTTTATTATCTTCATTTTCTTTTATTTCATTTTCTATATTATTTTCATTTTTTTTTTCATTTAATTCATCATCATCATTATGTTCTTCTTCAATTTTAATTTCATTATCAGCTGGTTCAATATCATTATGTTCTTCTTCTTTTTTAGATTTATTATCATCTTTTTCAATATCATTATGTTCTTCTTCAATTTTTATTTCATTATCAGCTGGTTCAATGTCATTATTTTCTTCTTCTTTTTTAGATTTATTATCATCTTTTTCAATATCATTATGTTCTTCTTCAATTTTTATTTCATTATCAGCTGGTACAATATCATTATTTTCTTCTTCTTTTTTAGATTTATTATCATCTTTTTCAATATCATTATGTTCTTCTTCAATTTTTATTTCATTATCAACTGGTACAATATCATTATTTTCTTCTTCATTTTTAACTTCTTTATCATCTTTTTCAATATCATTATGTTCTTCTTCAATTTTAATTTCATTATCAACTGGTACAATATCATTATGTTCTTCTTCTTTTTTATCTTCATTATCATCTTTTTCAATTCCTCCTTCTTCTTCAATTTTTATTTCATTATCAACTGGTACAATATCATTATTTTCTTCTTCTTTTTTATCTTCTTTTTTAGATTTGTTATCTGAATTATGAAGTTCATTTTCATATTTCTTAATATCCTCATCATCATCTTCATTTTCTTTATTATTTTTTCCTTCTTCTTTATTTTCTTGTTTATCAGCATTTATTTGGTCTGGATTTTTATTTTGTGATTTGTCTAATTCTTCCATATAATAGTTTTCTTCATTTTCATTTTCTTTTTTTTCTTTTTCTTTTTCTTCTTTTTCTTTTTTTTCTTTTTCTTCTTTTTCTTTTTTTTCTTTTTCTTTTTTTTCTTTTTCTTCTTTTTCTTTTTTTTCTTTTTCTTT
>JAJJLH010002047.1:0-62465 GCA_023806865.1 Isotricha sp. YL-2021a
AAAAAATAAATTAATTAAAAAATCAAATTACTATAGAAAGGAAATAAAAAAATAAAGAATGAAAGATAAAAAAAAGCATTGAATATTTAAAAAAGTTAAAGTTAAAATATTAGATTCACCTAAAAGTATGTTCTCTAAAAAAAATTTTTTTATATAAAACTTTGTAAAAAATTGTAAGATATGAATAATACTTATATGTGAATAACACATAAAAAAAATTTATAAAGTAAAATAATAAATTCGTGTTCATTCACATTTATTTAATTATTTCTTCCTATTATTATTGTTAATTATTCATCTTTTTTTAAATATATATCTTATATCTAAATCTTCTATATCTTTTTTATTTATAATTTTTTATAATATTTTATAAAAATTTATTTAATTTATTTATTTTTTATTAATTTTTTTATTTATATTTTTATTTATCTATATATTCTTTAATTTTTTTTAATTCATTAATAATATTTCCAAAATTTGGTCTATCATTTTCATTATCATTCCAACATTTAATCATTAATTCTTTCATTCCAATTGGACAATCTTTAGGTATTAAATTCAAATCAGGTCTTCCTTTTTTAACAGTTACAAAATATGTAATTTGTTGTTGATTTAAATTCTTATAAGGAGTTTCTCTAGCACAACATTCCCATATTATAATTCCAAAAGAATAGACATCAGCTTTAATACTATAATTTAAATTTTTTATAACTTCAGGAGCCATCCAATGGCAAGTACCACAATTTCCAGTCATTATTTCTTTTTTATCAAGACTTGATAAAATTTTACTTAAACCAAAATCAGAAATTTTAATACTAGTTAAATTATTAGAATTTACAATTTTATTTGTTAATAAAATATTTAAAGATTTTAAATCTCTATGAATAATTTGAGGATTATTAGTATGTAAAAAATTCATTCCAGTAGCAATTTCTAATAAAATTCTTATTCTAAGTTGCCAAGAGATATTAATTTCTTTTCTTTGATGTAAAATAGAAAATAAAGTTCCTCCATCACAATATTCAGTAACAATACAAATATTATTTTGTTCTGCAATTGCTCCCATAAATAAAACTAAATTAGGATGTCGAATTATACTTAATGATGATACTTCTCTTTTAAATTCTTTTAAATTTTCTTCTTTTAATGAAAATGTTTTTAATTTCTTTACTGCTACTTCTGTTCCTCTATAATCTCCTAGAAATACTTCTGATGAACCACCAAATCCTATACTACGTATTATTTTTATTGATGATGATGGAAGGATAAAATGAAAATTTGGAAGAGATAATTGTTGATCTAAAAATGCATTTGCTCTTGATGATAAATATTCTTCATTTTGTTTGTTTATATTATTATTATTGTTATTTGAATTATTTGAATAATTTTGAATTATGTTAACTATGTTTATTGATTGAGGAATTTGATTTTGATTGATTATATCTATTTTGTTTTGGTTATTTTGAAAATTTTTTTGAAATATGTTTTGATTGTTTAAAATTTGGTTATTTTGATTAATTATATTATTCATATTATTATTATTTTTTTGATGGCAATTGTTATAAAATTGTGTCATATTTAACATATTTTGATTTGAATATATATTATTCATATTACTATTATTATTATTTACAAAATTATTTTGATAATTTAATATATTTGTATTATTAAATAGGGAATTATTAGAAAAATTATTACTTTGATTTTTTAAAGTATTATTGATATTTGAAAAATTTATTTGAGAAGTTTGTCTAGTATTTGAATAATCATGTGAATCAGAAATTTGCGTATTATTATTATTATAATAAGAACCCATAGCACATTTCATCATATTATTAAAATCTCCATTTGAATTCTCGCTTGAATTATCAAAATTTGAATTTGCACTTGTAAAAATATCTTCTTTGTGTTGAATATAGTTATTACTGCTAATATCATTAATTTGACTATTATTTGATTTCGAATTATTTAATAAATTCATATCAATTAAATTTTCTTCATTATTATTCTTATTTTGAAAATTAAAATTTTGATTAAAATTAATATTATTACTATCAAATTTAATAGAAGAAATACTATTATTACTTTTTACACTCATATTGTCATTCAAAATAAAACTATTTTTCATTTTTAATTTAATTCCAAATAATTCTTTATTTACAATAGAAAATAATTTTTTAATATTATTATTTTGACTAGGCATACATGATTGTAAATATGATAATGCATCATTTAATTGATTTTCATTTCCAAAAAAATATGTCTCTAATTCAGATGATATATCATTTCTATACTTTTTCAATTTTTGAATATAATCATTTGCTTTTAATGATATTTTACAGAATTCTCTTAATGAATTTGATTGTTCATAATTAAGATTCTTTAAAACTAAATTTATATAATATAATAAACTAAAAAAGGTTACAATTTCTTCATTTAATGCACTAGCAATTATATCAAGAGTTTTTATTATTAAATTAGAATTAAATGGAATATATAATAAAATTTGAAAAGTTTGAATAAAAAGACACATTGTATCTTTTATAAAATTATTTTCTATTAATGTATCATAATCTGTTGTTATTACTGAATTATCATTTCCTATTATATTTGTATATTTCCTTAAATAACCAACTTTAGCTTTTAAAAATTCACAATATGAAAGAATAAATTTAATAATTTGTCCATTTTTAATAGTTTCATTTTTATCATAAATTTGATTATTAATTCTATAATTGTAAATCTCAGAAATTAATACAAGTAATTCATCTAAATTAAATAAAGATGGATTTATAACTTCAATGTTTGATTCACAATTATTTGAAAATTTCCCATAATTAAATATATAAGCATGTAAAAGATAAATTGATTTAATTCCAGATAATGAATAATAAAAAGGTGAATTTCCAGCAACATATTGATAAAATTTACAAATTTTTTTATTATTTTTAAATGTTTTACTAATTAACATTTTAATATATTTCATTTCAGGATAAACATCTTTTTTATTTAAAAGTAATCTTGAAGTTAAATATCTAATATTAATACAATTATTACTTAATTCAATTTCCATATATTGATAAATTAATTTAGAAAGATTATTTGCAAAACTACTTATTTCATGAATATAATTATTATCAGAATATTTTAAAATATTATCTTTATGATTCTCTAAAAATTTAATTATATCTTGAGCAGAAGGTCTTTCAGAAGGATTAATACTTAACATAGCTTTTAATAATTTAAAAAAATATGGATTAATATAATTTTTAATATCATTTAAAATTTGTTCATAAACATGTTTACTAGCAAAAGTTAATTGAATATCAAAATCATTAACTAAAGGACAAGAAAACATCATTGAATATAAAATTAAACCTAAAGCATAAATATCAACTTTTTCATTAATTGGATAACCATGATATAATAAATATTCTTCAGGAGCTCTATAAGATTGATAAGTATTTTTTGATATTTCTAAAATCATATTTTTTCTAATATTATGATTTATAACATCATATGTTTTATTAGTTGCTGAACCAAAATCTATTATTCTTAAATTATTTTTTGATGTTAAAACTATATTTTCAGGACGAAAATCTCTATGACAATAATTATTATTGTGAATTGCTCTTAATCCTTTTGCTAATTGATAAGTAAATGCATATATTACATTAGTACTTAATATATTTTTTTCATTTGAATTTTTCATTATTAAATCTTCTAATGTTCCATTTGGTCCATATTCCATTAATATAAAATATGTTGATATTTCATTTTTTGTTATATTGTAATAATCTTTAATATGAATTATATTATTTTCTTTTTTTAAAGATAATAAAATATTGATTTCTAAACATACACTTTTATTCGCTTGTTTATCATTCACATTTGTTTGGACTATTTTTAATGAATATTTTTGAGGTTCATTATTATTATTATTTAAATCTGTACATAAATAAATTTGAGAACTTTCATATTTATATAAACAATTTGTTATTTTGACTACAATTCCAGAATGTAAAAAAGTAATTTTTTTATTACTATAATCTAACATTTTTATATAATTTATTATGTAAAAAATAATATGTAATAGAATAAAATAATTTTTATTTATTTTTATAATAAAATTCTATTTAATTAATTTGATTTTTCTCTAAATTTGTTCTAATTATATCTTTATATAAATTTATACGATCAACTTCTTCTTTATTAAAATTTTTAAAATTAAAACTCTGTCCAACTTGTCCAATTAATGATTCTTCATTTAAATGAAAATGTTTCTTTATATTTTTATTATTTGTATTAATAATTTTTTTTCTTAAATTATCCATTAAAAAATTTTTCAATCTCACATCTTCATTTTTTCTAATATTAAATTCATTTTTTTCTTGTGTTATAGTTTTAAATCCTTTCATTCTTAAATCATCTTTCATTTTATTTATTATTTTATCATGTAATTCCTTAGGAATATTTCTAGAAAATTTTGTTAAAGTTTTTGTTTTATTATCATAAATAGTTTTATTAATATTATTATATATTTCATTTAAATTAGATTTAATATCAATTATTTTTTTATTAGGAAATTTGTTTTTGTGATTTGATTGTTTATTTTCATCAATCAAATTATTTAAATTATATTTATCATTATTTTTATTTTCAAAATTAAAACTTTCAATTTTTTTTTTCCCATATTTCATTTTTTCATTTCTTTCTTCTTTAATTAATCTATAAGTTAAAGGCATTGGTTGAAAATCAATAGTTAAATTTGATTGAAAAAAATATGTTGGATCTTCTTGAACAATTTTTTTTTCTTTAGATGATAATTTTTTTTTTAATAATTCTAAAGGTTCAAAATTATCTTCTCTAATTGAATCAATATCAATAATCATTTTTGAACGATTATGCGCTTCTGCATTTTCATTTTTATCATATCTAAAATCTGAATGATATAGAATTGATTTTTTTATATTATGATCTCCTTTTAAATAATCACATGTTTTTATATTAAATAATACATTTTTATGTTCAAATTCTTCACAAATATTTTTTGCTTCTTTATTTATTATATTAAATATTTTTAATTTTAATCTTTTCATATAATTTTTTTTATTATTTTTCTGTTCTAATTTCAATTTTGCTTTTAACATATTATCTTTTATTGTTTGTAATCTTTTTTCTTTTTGGTAAAATTTTTCCATTGTATCATGATTTTGCTTTAATAATAAGGCATTTTTATTTTCTTTTACTTTAAATATTTTTTCATCTAAACTCATTTGAGTATTTCTAAAATTAAAATTTGTTGTATTATTATTTAAAGTTAATTGTTTTGTATCTTTTGATATAAATGAATTTAATGTTGTTGTTTGTGTTAAATAATCTTTTGTTTTTGGAAGGAAATTTTGAAAAGTATTTAAATTATTAGTATTATTCATAAAAATAGGTTTTGATTTTAATAAAGATATTTTTGTATTTTTTTTACTAAAATTTCCTTTAAATAAATTGTTTTGTTGAACTCGTAAATAATGTTCAAAAGAATTTTCTTTTTCTTTTTTTTCTTCTTTTTTCTTTGGAAAAATTTCATATTCATCTATATTTATATTATCAGACATTTATGTTTGTTATAAAATATATGATTATAATTTAATCTAAAATAATTAAAAATAAAATAAAATATTTATATTATTTATCTACAAAACTAGATAATTTTCTATTTGTTTTTGTTTTTTTTGCAGGATTTTCTAACATTGTATTAATTTTTGCAACAGAAACTAATTCATTTTTTTTTATCCAAGAATTCCTTTGTGAAGATAATAATTGTCTTAATTTTAAATTATTATTTTGTAATTTATAAGGACTTGAAAATAAATTTCTTTTAGTATTATAAAAATTATTATTTGTCCCTGTTCCTATATATGGAATATCAAAATTTGATATTGAATTTTGAGATAAAGTTTCATTATCTTTTATAAATGAATTAAATTTTTTATTATTTCTTTTTATATTCATATATTTATTGAATGTATCTCTTCTATTATCAAATGTATTAAATTTAATTGAATCATTTTTATCTCTTGAATCAAAAGAAAAATAACCCATTCTTTCTGCAAATGCAGTAATATTTTTATCTTCAAAAACATTTGAATTTTTTTGAATATGTTTTGAATTAAAATTATTATTATTATCTGTATTTTGAATATATGTTTCTTCAATATTATTTAATGCAATTCTGTCATTATATTCTTTTAATTCATTTATTCCATATTCATTTAACTTATGTGCTTCTTCTAATGCTTTATTTACTTCTTGTAATATATCAGTTAAATATTTTTGTGATTGTTCAAAAAGTTCAATCATTTTTTTATAAAATTCTGATTTTAAAACTTGTAAATTTACACAATTCATAAAATTTAAAATTGTTTTTTCTCTTTCATTTATATCACTAAAAATATCATATGTTTCATCTTTAAAATTAGGACCTTGAATTCTAAATAATTCTTCTTTTAAATTAATTAACATTTCATTATCAACATTATAAGGTGTTTTAATATTTGATAAATCATCACTTTTTTCTCCAATTTCTTTAATTAATTCAATTAAATTTTGTAAATATTCATATCTTATATCATTATTAATAATCCATTCATTTGAACTTATATAAGCATTTTGAATTATATTACAATGATCAATTATAAATTTTTTATATACATCTACACTATGTCTTAAGTCTCCTTCTTCTAAATTTATTAAATCATGTTTATTATGTGATGGATATTTTACATTGCAATCTGCACAAAAAAATTCATCACATTTTCTACAATAAAAATAAGCATCTTTTGTCTTACAAATTTGACATTTTACAAAATGCTTTTTTGGTTTTTTTTTCTTTATGATTTTTGGAAGATTTTTAAACCGGTTTTTTGATTTAGAATTTAATTTTAATTTTTTCGTTTTTTTATCCAAAGATAAATGTGATATATTATTTGATAGAGATTTTTCTTTTATTATAATATTTAAATTACTTTTATTCTCGAAATATTCACCTGCAGAATCTGAAGTATTTGGTATTATTTTTTCATTATATAGTAAATTTACTTTTTCCTGTGATACATTAAATTGTTTTTCTGATAATTTATATAAAAAAGATAAAGGAGTAGTTTTAGTTATTTCAATTTTATAATTTAAATTATTAAAATTTAAAATCACATTCATTTTCTTTTCTGTTTAAAACATTTATTTACAATCTAATATATTTAAAAATAAAAAATAAAAAAAAAATATAAAACAATAATTAAATAATTTTTAAGATATTATCAAAAATCTTAAAAGAATGATTTTAAATAATAGATTCTTTAATATAATATTTTTCATAAAATTCCTTTAATTCATTATTTTTTAGTCTTTCAATTAATTCAAAAAGATTAGGAAAATTTTCTTTAAGAATAGATTGTTCAATAAAATTACAAAAATATGGTAAAGCAGCACCAATATAAATATCAGCACCACTAAAATGATCACCTAAGAAATATTTTCCTTTTCCTAAAGCAACATATCTTTCCTCATATTTTTTTAAATACAATTTATATTTTTCATTAAATTGATTTTTTAATTCTTTTTCTTTTTTTTCATCTTTCAAAGATAAAAATTCATGAATTAAATCAAATAAATCTTCAAAAGAACAAAATAAAGAATTAATTTGATATTCTTCTTCATCATTTTTTCCATATAAATTAAATTGTCTTAAAAGATAAAAATTAATTGCTATTGATTGACATAATTTTTTATTATTGTGTTCTAAAACTGGTAATTGTTCAAATTCACATAAACCACTTTTTTTTAAATCTTTCCATTTATCAAATTCTATTATATCATTTGTCCATTCTTTTTTACTTGATGATAAAATTGCTTTTGTTAACATTCCCCTTGCATTTACTTGAAAATAATGTAAAATATATTTATCTGTCATTTTTGATTTTTTTTACTTTTTTTACTTATAATATAATATTTTTTTAGATTTTTTTGATTTTTATATTTTTATTTATTTTAATAATTTATTTTTATTTTTTTGTTTATATATTATATGTTATTTTATATTTTTTTATAAGATTATTTTTTTTTTAAATGAATTCAATTATTAAAAAAACTACATTTTTAGTAAACTATCTTCCTTATTCAAATTGGGTTTATTATACTAGTGTTTTTTTTTTATTTAAATATTCTTCAGATTTTTTTTATCAAGAACATTTAAATAGAAAATATAAAAAAGCAATTCAAGTAATTTTAAATCAATTAAAAAAAGAATATATAATACCAAATGATCAAACAATCCCAACTTTAGAATTATTATATTATTTTTATTATAAATGTTTAAGAGAAGTATTTAAAATTGATTTTATAAAATTTAGAATTCAAAGAAGAATATATTTTAAAGGTAATTATATATATGGATATATTAATTGTTGTAAATCATTTATAAAGCAATTAAGGCAAAAAGAAGAAATGATTTTACATGAAATATCAGATTTTTTTCAAATTGATATTGATATTGTATATTTAATATTTGAAAAAGAAGTTAATTTTAGAAAAATAAAAGGTAAATATTTTTCATCAAGAAAAGATATTATAATTCCAATTAATTTAGACAGAAAAAAAATGGAATATATAATTCAATTTTTATTTAAAAAATTTAAATTATATTTTGATAAATTTAAAAAAGAAAATCCAGATTTAAAAGAAAATATTATTCAAATAATAAGTGAAAATTATGCATTTGACAGTGTTTATTATGAATATAATGGAATAGAATATGAAATAATTGAAAAATATTTATATCAAAATAATTTACAAATTATTGAATTAGATTAATTAATAAAAAAATTATGAATTAAATATAGTACTTGTACCAAATAAAGCTTTCATTAAATTATCATTTTTCAATAAATTAATTTCAAGCAAACTATGACCTTTTTCTTTTTTTTCTCTTAAATAATTATATTGTTCAATTTTTAACTTTTCAATAATATATTCATTCATTTCTATTTTTTTTTTAATATCAATAATACTTTTTAAATCTTTAATTTTTCCATTAGAAAATTTCTTCTCATTAAAAATAATAGAATTATACTTCCATCCAAAAGAAGAAGAAGCAGAATGAGCTCTTGATTTAATTGTTGCACTTCTATTTTTAATATATGCAAAATTTAAATTATCTGTTTCTTTTATTCTAATTTTATATTGCTTTATATTTGGTGTATGTAAACAAATTTGAATTTTATTTTCTTGTTGTGGGGGAATATAATAATATTCATGTTTTTCTAATAATTTCTCTAATTTTTCATATAAATGTTTTTCTCTTTCTTCTTTTAAACCTGATATTTTTTTTTTATTTGATTTATTCTCATATTTATTTTGATTTGATATCATATCATCTTTCATTCTTTTTAATTGTTCTATTAATTCTACATTTTCATTTTGTTTTTTTGCTAATTCTATTATAAATTTTGCCATTTTTTCATCAAAAGTTTTTGGAAAATCTTTTAATGAAGGTTCATATTTTAATTTTAATAATCTTCTTACAATCCAAGATAAACCAATTTTTCTAGTATCATTTCCTTTATTTAATAATAATAAATAATATTTAATTCCACTTTCAATATTTTCTTTTAATTCATTTTCCAATTGAATTATTTGATTATTTAATGTTAAATATTCATTATAAAAATCTTCTCCTATTTTTGAAAATTTTTCATCATTTTCTTTATTGTTATTTATTAAATTATACATTTCTAATTCTATAATTTTGGCCTTTGAATCAGTTTCATAATAAATATTTGTATTATTTAAAAGTGATAATTTAGATTTTTTATATGATTTTTCTAATTTTTCTTTTAAATTATTTAAAGTCTCCATTCTAGAATCTAAATCAAGTGATAATTGAATTTTATTATCATCTTTTTTTCTATAAATATTATGTATTTCTTTAATAATTTTATTTCTTAATTCTTCTTTTTTTTTAATTTCTTTTTTTAATTCATCTATATATTCTTGAGCTTGAAATTCGTTTTTTATTTTTATTTGGATTTGTTCTGATTTCCTATTTAAATAAACTATATCTTCATAATTCATAACTGTATAAGAATGTTTTAAATGCTTTTTTGAAAATTGATCATTTGGATTATTAAAATCTAAATAAGAAATATTATGAAATTTATTTGTATTTTTTATTGTTAATTTTTTAGTTTTTGCTATATTTTGATTAGGAATATGATTTATTGTTTTATTTACATTATCTGATTTTTGAATTTCAATATCATCATTTGATATTAATTTATCAAGAACAGGAAGTTTAATATGTAAAATATTATTTGAACTTTTAGTTGGTTTTTTAAAATTACTTCTTTTAAATTTTTTTGGATGGGGAATATTCATTATATTTTATTTAATTAATTATTTACTTCTGATTTTTAAATTTTACTTAGTAAAAAAATTATATTTATTTATTATATATCATTATATAATATTTTCCTTGTTTGGTCTTTAAAAATATATTTAATATCTTTTCCTTTTGAATTTTCATATATTTCAAAGAGTTTTTCTTTTATACAATCGGCAAATTCTTCTAAAACAAACATTATTTTTATTTTTGAATATTTAGACTCTTTTTTATCTTCTTTTATTTTATTCCTTAATTTATTTCTTATGATATATAATTTGGATTCAATATTATCAATATATCTATTATCAGGTTCATAATAAAAAACTTTTGTATCTAAAATATTTCTTCTAAAGTAAAAATTAGTATTTTCAATGTAATCAATAAATTTTTTATAAAAATCAAAATTGATATTTCCTTGTATAAGAAGTTTTTTATTTAAATATTCATTTGTAAAAGAGTATTTAAAATCTTTTGAAATAATTTTTTTTTTTTTATTATATTCAATAAAAATATCACAAGCCTTTTTTCTAATTAATGATATTTCATCATTCATTAAAAGAAATGAAATTAATAATATTTTAAAATTGTCAATTTTTTCATCTAATAAAGAAAATGAATATATTATATGTTCAAAAGCTAAAATTGCTCCAATTCTTAATTTATCTAAATTATCAGCTAAAGAATATAAATAAATTAAATCAAGAACTGTATTAATTTCATTATAATTATCTTCTATTAATAATGGTAATAAAATAAATGTTTTATTTAATAATTTTGTTTTTCCTTTATTTTCTTTCATTATTTTAACTAATTGATCAAATAAAAATTTTTTTTCATCTTTAGAGAGTTTTGATAAATTTTGTTTTTTAGAAAGAAATACTGAAATTCTATGTGAAATATTCACTGAATAATTATTTAAATTAAGATTTTTAATTGGATTTAGTATTAATATATCTAATTTATTTGGAAATTTTTTGAATAAATAAACAATTAATTCTTCTAATTTTTTATTATCAAAATATTGAATAAAATTATTAGTATAATTTATTGAATAATTTAAATTAATTAAAAAGAAATTAATAGAATGTTTTATAAATTTAAAATAGGAAAATTTTCTTGAATTTAAATTTAATTGCTCAAATAATTTATCAAAATATATTTTTTTTTCTTCTAAATTAAATCCTATTATAGAATAATTAAATAAATCTTTAATATCATTTTCATTAGAAGTATTAATTTTTTTTATAAGTTGTATATATTTTGATAATCCTAAATAATTAATATTCATTTTTATTTTTTCTTTATATTTTTTTAATAATCCTTTCTTTTCATTCACTTCTATTTCATTATTTTTTATAATTTCATTTATATTATTATAATAAAAATCAATTTTATTATTAAATTCTATTAAATCATTTACTTCAATATTATCTAATCTTATTAAAATATCATTAATTAATTTATTATAATTTGCCCCATATAATTTTAAAATTGCATTAGTTAATAATTTTCTAAATAATTTATTATCTTTTTTATCCAAATTTAATAAAAGTTTTATAACTTTAATTCCATTTTCATTTTCATAATCATTAGGTTTAGCAATTCTAAATTTAGTAAAAAAAGTAATAAACAAAAGTAAACAATCATTTATTTTATTTCCATTAATAATATTTTTTTCTAATATTTGAACAACAATTTTAAAAAAATCTTTCTTATCTAAAAAATACTCACAAAAAGTAGGTAAAACTCTTTCCATTTCTTTTTTATTTTGCATGAAAAAATTATTTTTAATAACTCTACTAAACATAAACATACAAGCATTTTTAATAGACCAATTTTCACTTTCTAAACCATCAATAATTTTCATAATAATATCATTATAAAAAACTCTAACATAAGGTTTAATTAAAGTATCTTCTGAAATTGCTCTTAAAATTTGAAGACAATGAACAGAAGCATCAATTTTATTATTTTGATATTTATTAAAATTATTTAATAAATTATCAATTGTAAATTTTAAAATATCAATTATATATTGATTACTATATGATGGTGAAATATAAGATTTTATTAAAGTTACTATTAAATAAGGAATTCCTGCACTTCTTCTTAATGTACTTGAAATTTCATGATTTGTTATTTGATTTGATATAAAATCTATTATTTTATTTTTACATATTTCTCTATATTTAATATATGGGTCATTTGATTTATTTAATAATATTGTTATTTTTAATAATACTTCATTCATTGCTTTTACTACTCCCATATGTTTTGATGTTATTAATATTGGAATTATTTCATTTAAAGAATTTGATAATGGTTTTAAAAAATAATTTTCAAAGGAATTTTCTTTTTGATTTAATGAAGAATATATAATTGGGTAATTTGAATAAAATATTTCATATATTAAACTCAAAGTATTTAAACTAAATTTTGATGTATTCCATAAAGATATTAATATTTTATCTTCATGATCTGAAATAATGTTATTATTTAATTCCATATCATTATCTAAAGTAAATTCACTTACTCCATTATTAATTAAATATATTAAAAATTTTGAATTTAAAGATATTATATCATGTGATAATGAAAACAATAATGATAATGTTGTTTCATTTGATGATGTTTTATTTTCTTCTTTTGAATTTAGAATTATATTTGATTTTTCTAAATCTAAAATATTTTTAATAAAAATAAAATAAGTATGTAATGATTTATTTTTAATATCAAAAATATTTTTTTGTATATTTTTATTATTTAAACTTTTCATATAATCATCTACTTTATTATTAATAATTTTTTGAAAATTTAATATTATTAAATTTATTATATTATTATCGTTTTTCTCTATTGAATTATTAAAAATTTTTATCATTGCATTTTTTAAAAGATCAAATCCTAAATGATAAACTAATAACATAAATAAATATGCACTTCCTTCACAATCCATTTCTCTTAAACTAAAAGCATATTTTTCAATTTCTAAAATTAATTCATTTTTCATATTATCAATTTCATTTTTAAATTGTTTTTGCTTTAAAATTTCAAAAGAAATAAATCTTACATCAAACCAAGAATGTTTTAATAATGATATCAAACTAATACATAATCCTTTATTATAAATAATTTCTGAATAATTTTTATAAAAATTGTCAACTTTTTCATTTTTAATGAATGATAAATTTTCAATTAAATTACATAAATAATGTAATAAATCTAAATAAGTTTGGAGATTTTCAACTGGTCTATCATAAATATTGTCATTTAAAAAATATAATAATTTTATATAATTGTTAAAAGCTGTTTCTATATATTTTTCATCAAATTTTTTTTTTACTATCATTTTATTTATTTGATTAAAATATCCTTCAAAATAAACTTTTAATGATTTAAATAAACCACTTTTATATTCTGCATTATCAGTTTTGAGATTATATTTAATTATTTTATATATTATTATAAATATTTCATTTTTTTCATCAAATTCATTTATAAATTCCATTATTTCAAGAGTTAAATATTCATTATTTGTAATTGAAATTTGTTTTAAATTTTCAATTGGAATTTTTAAATCAATATTTTTTTTTGAATATGAAATATGTATTATTTTATCTTTAATAAATAAATTTTTTTTATGGTTTCTGTATGGTCTTAATAAGGCAAAAAATATTCCATATGTACTATCAATATTTTGATTATCATATAATTCTTTATAAGCTTCTTGTATTAATAAAATATAATAAATTGGATTATTTTTTTCAATACTTACAAAAAAACTATTAAACAATCTTAAATATTTTATTGGAGTTTTTTTTAAATAAGAAAGTAAAAAATTAGGATATGAATTTATAAATAGTTTATGCTCATTATCTATATCATTTTTTTTACAATAATCAAAAAATATTTTTGTATATTCATTTATTAATTGAATATCTTTTTTATTAAAATCATAAGAAAATATATATTCTAAAAATTTTTTTCTAGTTTCAAAATTTATATTTGATAAATATTGAAATAAATAACCTTCATTTAATAAAGGTTTTATTTTTGAATTTATAATCTTTAGAAAATAATTATCAATATAATTATTAATTTCATTTTGAAAATTAAATTTTGTATATAATATATTTAATATTGAAAAAAAATTATCTTCTATAAACCCAAAATTTTCTTTATCTCTTTCAATTTTTATAATAAATTGTTTAATTATTTTATTTTCTTCAAATATTTTCTTTAATTGAATTTCATTTTCTTTATTTAATAAAGTTTTTGAAAGCGCAATTAAAAACATATCATTAATTATTATTGAATATTTTCCATTTGTATCATGTGAAATAAATAACATATAAAAATCTAATAAACTCAAATCTTTTTTTTCTTCATTTAATTTTAATATTTTCTCTTTTATAAATTCATTTAAGAAATATAATTTTTCTTCTTTTAAACATTTTAAATTATCATATTTACAATTATTATAATATCCTTTCATATAAACAAAAAGATTTTCATAATTTTTATGTTGAGAAAATTTTGACAAAAATTCAAAACAATTTTTATTAAATTCTTCTTTATTTATTTTTAAAATTAAATTAAAAAGAAAATTAGATAATATAAAAATCATATCTTTTGTTTTTTTATTATAAGGAATAATATTTATAATTAAATCATTATATACAATATCCTTTAATTTAATTAATAATTGATTTTCAATTACAGAAAATGAATTTATTATATTATTAAAACAATTAAAGAAAAAAGCAATTATCATTCCTATTTCATCATTTAAATTATTTAAAAGAATATTAACTTCATTATTAATTATACAATTTGAAAAAATTTCAAAAAATTTTTTTTTTAAATCTTCTTTTATTCCTTTTTTTGAAATATCATATAAATTGTTTAACATTAAAACCTTGAATTTCAAACATGTTACTTCTTTATTTAATAAATCAATCCTTATTAATTTAAAAAATTTTGAAATTTCTTCATTAAAATCGTTAATTTTCTTTTTTAATAAAATAGATAAATCATTTTTAAATTCTCTATGAACATCTAAAATATAAAGTAATATATAACAAAATAATATTTTTTCTTTTTCTATATTATTATTTTTATCATTATCTAAAGAAAGAAATTTTTTAAAATTTTCCTTTTTACAACTTAAATTATCATTTAAAATAATATTAGTAATCATAGTTAAAACTTCATCTGATAACCCAATAGTATTTTTAAAATCAATTAAAAAAGAATCCATTAATTCAAAAATAAAAAAAATTAAAAAAAAAAATATGTCTAATAAATTATAATAATACATATATTTACTATTCATATAATAATAATTTATTACAAAAAAATTAATAAATAAAACAAAAATAAATATTTTAACCTTTATTATCAAGAAAAATTATAATTACAGTAATATCTTCAACTTTTTTTACATTTTGTTTCCATCTTTCTTTAGCTAATTCTTCTAATTCAATACAAGCATAAAACCCATTATTATCTTTATAATATTTTTTAACAATAATTCCAATTTCTTCAATACTTAAATATTGAAATAAAGAACTTGTACCCATAACTAAGAATTTTGCTTTTTGTACTTTTAAATCACATTCTACAATTTCAGGTTCTGGAATTATCCCTATTTCTTCAGCATCTAAATCTCCTATGGTTCTTGATAAATTTAATTCTTTAAATTCTTTTAAAAAAATTTTTTTGAGTAAAGTTGATTTTTCTTCTTGAAATTCTTTTCCTTTTTGTTTTAATATATTTTTAACTGTTATTTGACTATTTTGTATAAATAATGGATTTTTTTTATCAATTATTGATTTTATTAAAATTAAATCTTCTTTACTTGAATTTAATATTTCATTATTATTGTTGTTATTATTATTATTATTATTATTATTTTCATTTTCATTTTTTTTTTCTTCTAAATTTTTAATTTGTTCGATTTTTTTCTTTTCAATATTATTATTAACAATTTCTTTCATTCTTATAACTTCACTTACTCTTGAAGGTGAATGAGAATAAGATAAAGGAATATAATTAGTATTTGAATATAAAACACATTTACAATTTCCACAATTTGCACAAAAGACTTTATTTTTATTCTTTGAATTATTAGAAAAAAAGAGAATTATACAAGTACAACCACTTTGATTTAAATTAAGATTTAAATCAATATTATTTTGAATTAAATATTCTTGACATCTTATAAAAGATTCTGTTAAAATTGTATAATAATTATCTTTATTTAAACTTAAAGTCATATTTATATTATTTTCAAAATAGTCATAAAAAAAATTTTTTACTGCTTTTGAAATTATATGACCATGAGTTCCATGACCATCTATAATACCAATTAATGACATTAATCCTAATGATTTTGAAAAAAAATTTAATTTTGAAAATGCTAAATCTTGATTTATTTTTTTTATATTTCCTTTTTCTTTTTCTTGTCCTAATTTTGATATATTATTTTGACCAACTACACTTTTTATAAAAGTTCCTTTTATTTTTATTGACATATTTAATTTATGTTGTTTTATACTTGAAAGTTTTTCTGAATCAAAAATATTATCTTGACTTGAACTTTTAAAAATCATATTTCTTTTTTTTGGAGAGATTAAATTTTTTGTTTTTTTTGTTTCTATTTTTGTTGTTATTATATTTTCATTATTACTTTTTGATAAATTTGAACTTGAATTTTGGTTTGATAAAATATTTAAACCTAATTCTTTTGATGTTTTTATTTTTGGTAATTTTATATTATATATTGTTGATGTTGTTAAAATATCTGAATTATTTCTTTTTGGTTTAGGAGTATTTTTTTCTTTTGAAAAACTTATTATTAATTGCTTTATATCATTATTAGGTATTAATTTTAAGTTCTTTTTCTTTAATAATTCTTCTAATTTAATAAATGATGAACCTATTTTTTTTGTTTCATTTAATGGATAATATTTATATGTTCTTTTTAAATTTTGATGGTACATTATTCTTTCTGGATATAAATATTCATTTTTAATTTTACTTAAATTATGGTTATTCATTTTGTTTTGATTTTTTTTATTTTAAATAATATTATATTATTTATTTAATTTAATATTAAATAATCATTAAAATATTTATGATTTTTACTCAAAAGTTAATTTTTGAATAATATTGTTTAAACTTTTTTTTTTTTTTAATTCCATATAATCAGAATTATTATTTATTGTATTATCTGAAATAATATAGTTTTTATAACTAGTACTTCTTTCAGATAAAAATTTATTTCTATTCAAAGAAATCAATTTTTTTTTAGATTTTTTAATTGTATATTTTCTATTTGATGTTCTACAAATATTAAAATCTGATAAATTTATATCATTTATTAAATAACTTAAATGAATATGTATTTTATTTTTTATTATTTGTACAACATCTTCACCTGATATTGTTTTATTTTTTATATTATTAATTCCAAAAATTGTATTTCTTATGCTACTATTTCTAGTATTTATTGAATTTTCTTCTTCAAAATTAAATACTCTTTCTTTTCTTTCAATACTTGGCAATTTCATTTTTCTCTGATTTAATATAAATTTTTTTAATTTTTCTTTTGAAATTGAAATTGAACTACTAATATCTATTATTTTTGGTTTTTTTAAATGTAAAAATTTATAATTTTTTGAATGTTCTTGATATTTAATTAAACGCATTTTTGAACTGAATTGCCTTTTATATTTATATGGATATAATTTAGAGATTTTATTTAAAGAATTTGTTGTACTTTTTCCATTTTTTTGATTTTGATTTGTAATTTTTGTTGTTTCTTTTTTTATATTACTTTTTATTAAATTTATATTATTTATTTCCATTTGTGATGGATATAATTTTTTTATAAGGTTATAATGATTATTAATTTTATTAAGTTTATTTTTAACAGGAAATTCATTTTTCTTTTTTGATATAAATTTTATTGCATCTTTGATATTTGTTTTAAATTTTTTTTTACTTTTGTCAGTATTATTAAATCTATTTGATAAATTTTGATTATTTGAATAACTGATATCTGTAATTTTACAGAAAGTAGATTCCATTTTATTATTATTCATAAATTCTCATGTAAAATTGTTAATTATTCATTATTAATTAATAACAAAATAATCAAATTATTTCAAATTTATACAATTTTATTAAATTTGATTTTTTTAAAATTTAAAAAATAAATAAATTAATATATTTAATTGAATATAAATATATATTTTTATTATTTAATAAATATCTAAAAGATGAACTGGGAAGAAGAAGAAGATGAAAAAGATAATAATTTATCAAATGAAGAAGATGAAAAGAAAGATAGTCAAAGTGATTCAGAATCAGGAGAAGCAAAACCAAAAGTAAGAACACCAAAACAAAAATTAAAAGATTTAATAAAAGAAAATTATCACAGTATTAAAAATGCAATTCCTCAAAAGGACTTTTCAATAATATATGAAAAATTTGAAAATACAATAAAAAATTTAGACAAAATATTATCCTTATTTCCAAAAGACGAATTACCAATTTTTTTTTTAGAACTAATAACAATAGTAGAAGAGAGTTTAAATATTTCAAAAGAAGAACAAAAATCATTAAAAAAAGAATGGAATGTTTCATATAATAATATAAAAAAATCAATAAATAAACATAAACAAATAGAACCTTTAATTAAAGAATATAAACAAAAAAGACCAACTGAAGAAGAATTAAAAAAAGAAGAACAAGCAGAAGAAGAAGAAGATAAATTAAATGAAAAAAGTTCTGATAGTGAAAATGAAGAAGAAATTAATATAATTGAATTAATGAAATTAGATGAAAATAAAACTCCAGCTGAAAGAAGATTAAAATGGGTTAAAAAAGAAAAAAAAGTTGTTGAAAAAAAAGATAAAGAAGAAAATAAAGAAAAAAAGAAAAAAGATATAAATAAAAAAACTAAATTTTATGATGAAAAAGAAAGTGAAAATATTGGAAAAGTTGATGAAGAAAAAATAACAGAAGAACAAATTAATAAAGAATATAATGAATTTTATAATCAAAGAGGACAAAGTAAAAGTCCAATTGAAAATGTTTCTAGATTAGATTATTTATTTTCTAAAACTGAAAATGTTAGTTTGAAAATAAAATTATTATCTCTTTCAAATTTAATTATTTTTGATACAAATCCTGGTCAATTATCTTCTATTAGTATTAATTTATGGGAAAAAATATATAATTCTATTTTAACTTTACTTGAATTATATGATGAATTAATTAAAACTAAAAATGAAAAAAATCAAAAAGATATTGAAAATATTTCTTCTACTTTACAAAATAATTTAACTTCAATTACTGAAAAATTAGAAAATGAATTATATAAATCACTTCAATTTACTGATAATAGTTCTATTGATTATTTAACTGTAATTAAACATGAAATAATTTTTCTTTCTCTTTGTAAAAAAGTAGAAAATTTCTTTAATAATTTAAATAATAAAAATTCGATAGCTAAAATTTACTTATTAGTAATTTTACATATTTATTATAAAAGTGAAGATTTAATAAAAATAACTATAAAAAAAATAAATATAAAATTAAATGAAGAAGACTATCTTCAAAAAATGTTAAATCCAGATTCAAAAGAATATTTTAAATCATTATGTAATGAAATATATCAATATTTAGATGAAAAAAACAAAGTAAAATCAATGTTATGTAATGTATATTATTTATGTATAAAAAATAATTTTGAAGAAGCAAAATCACTTTTTAATTCATCATATTCATATGAAATAATATCAATATTTAAAGATGAACAATTAAAAACTTTATTTAATAGAACATTTGCTCAATTAGGTTTATGCGCTTTTAGAAATGGAAAATTAAATGAATGTTTATTATATCTTCAACCTCTTTGTTCAAATGGTACAACAAAATTAAAAGAATATCTTTCTCAATCTTATAATAAAGAAAATGAAAAAAATATTTTATTTGATAAAGATGATAAAAAAAGAGCAATTCCTTATATAATGTTAATTAATGTTGATGAAATTGAATGTGTTTTTTATTTATCTTCTATGATTTGTGATATTTCAAATATTTTATTAAATAAATTAGGTACTTGTAGAAATGTTAAATCATTTGGGAATTTTTTTAGTAAAATGTTAATTAATTATGAAAAACAAATTTTTAATGGACCACCTGAATCAAATAAAGAAAGAGTACTTGCTTCTAGTCAATTTATTATTAAAGGAGATTGGAAAAATTGTTTAAATGATATTAATAAAATTAAATTATTTAATAAATATTCTGATGTTAAAAATATGATTTGTGATAAAATTAAAAAAGTTTCTTTAAAATGTTATTTAATTTTCTATCAGAAAGAATATAATAATATTAATTTGGAAATGTTAGAAAAAAGGTTTGAGTTAAGTAAAGATGAAATAAAAAAAATTATTAATGATATGATTTTAGATGGTGAGTTAAAAGCAAAATGGAAAAAAAATACATTAAAAATTATTTCTGAAGATAGGGATACTGCAAATATTATGAAAAAATTAGTTAATAATGTTGAGATAATATCAAAACAAAATTTAGAATTGTTACAAATTGCAATTTTGGGGAATTTAGATGATTAAATAATATTATTTTCATAAATAAAAATATAAATTAAAATTAAAAGATATTTAAAAAAAATTAAATAAATTTTTAATTTTAAAAAACAATTTTATAAAGAAATAAATCATTTTCAAATTTTTTTTAAAATTTATAATATATTGTTTAAAATGAATAATTTTGATTTATATAATTTTGATCCATTTATTATTATAGGAAAAAACATTTCAGATGAAATTTTTTCAAATATTAAAAATAATTTTACAGTTAAAAATTATAAAGATAAAGAAAATAATACATTTATATATTTAAGTTCTTTAAATGATGGAATAAGTTTTTGTTTTAAAAATAATATTTTAGATTCAATATTTTATTATAATGATAAAATACAAAAATATTCAAAATATAAAGGAAAATTACCTTATAATTTAAGTTTTGAAGAAAAAAATGTAAATATAGTTGAATATTTAGGTGATACAAAAAAAAAAGGAGGAGGAAAATATCCTATTTTTTTATGTTATCCTTTTTTAGGTTTAGAAATAACATTTTTAAGTCCTAATTGGAATGATCTTCAAAATCCAATTATTTTTATTTGTATTTTCCCTAAAAATAATAGAGAAAAATATTGTGGTGTTTGTACAAATATAATAAATAATGAAATCTATTATTGTAATAAATGTAAACTCATATTTTATTGTAGTGAAAAATGTAAAAATATTCATATAAATTTTCATTTAAAATATTGTGAAAAAGAATTTAAAATATAAAACAAAAAAACTTTATTTAAATAATATTAAAAAATAATATTATTTACCTTCTTTTCTTATCACAAAACCCAGTAACAATATCCAAAGGTTTAACAATAACAAAATCAATAACTTTCAAAGTAAAATCCCATTTTAAAATAGAGCAAATAAGCAAAAATAAAAAAAAAGGAGAATAAATAGTATAATTTAAACTATCTCCATTTTTTCCTTTAACTTTAGAAATATTTAAATTAACAATTTTAACTCCATTATTAATATCTCTTTCATCACTTAAATCAACAGTAACTTCACTAATTAATCTTGGTGTTTGTTCAACTTTTCCTTTTTTTTCCAAAATTTTCATATGATATTTAACTTTATCTAAATTTCTAAAAACAAAAGAACATGCATTTGAAATTGGAATAACTTTAATAACATGTTCATCATCTTCATCAGGTTTAGTTAATTCAACATATTCATAATTTATTTTATCTAAAGGACAATTTTCACTTTCATCTGTGAAATTTATATATGTTCTTATATCTATTTTTTTTGATCTTTGTAATACAACAAAATCAACATTAAATGTATCTTCTTTTTTTAATGTTATTGGAATTGATATTGGAAGGGCTTTTTCTATATTTGAAGATGATGGTATTTTAACTTTTATTGAATATGTTTCTCCTGGTATTAAACCTTTTAATCTATATTCACCATTTTTATCTATTGTTGTTTCTTGTATTATTTTTGTTTTTTGATTTATTGCTTGAACATATAATCCTTCTACTTTTTCTTTATTTAAATTATTAACTTTACCAAAAATTGAAAAAGCTACTCTTTTTGCTTTTAATAATATTTCTATATGTTCTCCTCCTTTTATTGTTACTAATTTTTGTTGTTGATCAAATTCATATTCTTTTAATAACGGTTTAATGTAATAATCACCTGAATATAATTCTAGAAAATTAAAATAACCTTCTGAATTTGTATTATTATTTACTCTAAATCCTCTATCTGCTGATGATAATGATAGAAAAACTCCTTGTAATGGTCTTTCTTTATCATCTTGTACTTTTACTTTTAAAAATGATAATTTTTCACATTTAAAATTAAATTGATTATTTTCACTTTGGACTATTTTATATCCTTCTTTTATTGCTTTTAATTCATATGAGTCATCCATTGATAAAGGACCAATTTTATATTTTCCATTTTTATCTGTTATTGCATTTGCAACTATTGAATTGTCATTTTTATTATATGCTGTTATTTCTACTTCTTCCATTGCTGGAGTTACTTTTCCTTCTATTATTAAACCTGTTTTTATTAAAAATTTCATATTATTTGAATCTTCATTACATTCTTCTTTTACATTTAAATTTTTTGTCTTTGGCATTATTAATAGTGTTTCATATACTGATTTTGGTATTGATTCTAATTCTATTGTTGGTAATATTGAAAATTGAGTATTTGGTTTTGTGTAAAATTCAAATGGAGTTTCTTTTATATTTTCTAATGATATTTGTAATTTTTTATATGTTGTTTTGTTATTGTCGATTATTTCATCAATATGTAAATTTATTGTAATTTTTGATATATTATTTTTTTTGAATGACTGAATTGCTTTATTATCTAAATCTATTTTACCTTTTGTTCTAAATTCTTTTGGATTTAATTCAATAACAGTAGCATTATCAGTATTATAAACAAATTCTTTTTCTTGGAACAAATAACAAGATTTAGGAGTAATAATATATTTACCTTCTTTAGGTAAGCATATTTTTTCATTTTTCCTATCAAAAATAACATCTTTTTTATCATTACTTTCAGTATTCAACCATTCAATTTCAACATCATGTTGTGATTGATAAAACAAAGAATAACCATTTTGTTTAAAATCAACATTTTTAATATCAGAATTTTGAACTTTAACAATAATATCTTCATTTTCCCAACACCATTCAGGTTTAATAATAGCTAATTTATATTGTCCTGATAAAATATTAGTAAATTTAAAACTAAAATCATTTGGATTTAATTCAGAAGTTTGTATTTTATCATTTTTAGTAGAAATTAACTTAATTTGAATGCTCTTATCACAATTTTTAATACATTTAACTTTTCCAGAAATTCCAACTTTACTTTGATAAAAATTAGCATCTAATACAGGATGATCAATAATATCAATTTTATGTTGTTCAGGTTGTAAATGTAAATCAGAATTTTTTTCATCTTGTGTTAAAACAGGGAATAATAAATAAGAACCAGGTCTAACTTCAAAGCAATATTTCCCAACTTGATCAGTAATAGTTCTTCTTTCTTTTTTCGAATTTGAATCTTGTAAAACAACAGTTCTTTTAGAAATAGAAAAAAAATCAGTTGCTTCAATAATAATTTTCCCACATAATTTATAATCAGTAACAATAACATCTGGTATTTTATCAATGTGATTTGATAAATGAATATTAGTTAAAGGTTCAAAAAACATATCATCAGCTTGAGCTTCTAAATCATAATTTCCTTGAGTCATTTTTTCTAATATATAAATACCATTTTTATCTGTTACTGCTTTTACTTGACCATCAATTTTTATTGTTACTTTTGGTATACCATTACCTTTACCATTTATAACTTTTCCATATATTGAAAATGTTCCTCCTATGAAAGGTTCTCTTATTATATAATCTCCATGTTTTATATTTATTTCTCTTTTTTCTGGTGTTAAGGAATATGTTAAATAATCATTTTTTTTTACTGATTTTATTATAAAGTTACCATATGGAATATTTATAAATTGAAAATTCCCTTCTTTATCACTTTCGACTATACAAAATGGTTTCATTGATTCGAATATTAAATCATTACTTTTTAAATATTTATGTTCACAATTATAATTTTTAACTAAAGTTGAATTCTTTGAATATATTAATATTAATATTTTCTCCATTGGTTCTCCATTATCAGTTTCAACTCTTCCTGATAATTTATAACCTTTAATAATTAAAGCTCTTATAAATGAATTTTCCTTATCTATTTCAACATTAAATTTAAATTCATTATAATCTTTATCAAAAATATCCAATTTATCAACAGGTCGAATAATATATTTTTCTTTAGAAGGATATAAAGGTTTAAATTTAAAGTATCCATGTTCAATTGTTAAAGTACTTTGTAATTTTTGATTTTTTTCATTATACAATGCTAAATTTATATCTTTTGGTCCTTCATTTGAACCAAAAGTTGAAATTTGACCTTCAATAGCAAAACCTAAAAATTTAAAATTAATATCTTTTGAACAATAATCTTTTATTGATTTACCATCATCCATATTAAAAATATATTGTTCTGGTTCAAAACTCATTCCATAAGGACCAGAAATTTTTAATAAGAAAGGATCATTTTCATAAACTGGTAAAAAATAATATCCTGATGCAGCTAAATTTGTTTGTTCTTTTAATACCATGTCCATTGTAAATGATTGAACTGTTATTTTTGAATAGTCAATTTTTTTTTTTATTTCTGGATAGTTTTGATCAAATTCTAAAAAACCACCACAGATTTGAGTATCTGCTTCTGTGTTTTGGTTTTGTGATGTTTCTTGTGAGGATATTTTTAAGAGAATTGATAGAAAAATTAATATAGAATTTTGGAGGAGAGAGTATTTCATTTTTTTTTTTGGATTTAGGGGATTTTAAATATTTTTTAAATTAATTTTATTTGTTTATTTTATTATTTTTAATTTTTTTATTAATTTTTTTTAATAAATGGAAAATAATAATGAAACTGAATATACAAAAGAAGATTTAGATTATATTCAAAATGCCAAAAATTATATAAAAGAAGTATTAAAAGAAAAAGAAGAGGAAAATTTAATAGAAATAGAATATTATAATAGAATATATAATATTTCAAAAGAAATTCTAAAAGAAGAAGAATCAATTAATCCTTTAATAACTTTACTATCATCACTATTATTAGATATAGATAACCCTGATTTATTTCCAGATAATAAAGAATTTAACAATACACAATTATTTTTTGATAAATGTAATTTTGATTATGATTTAAGAGAAAATATATTAAATATAATTAATGAAATTATATATTTTAATAGATTAAATATTAGACCTAATTCATTAGAAGGAAAAATTATTGAAGATGCAATTAGAATTGATAAATTAAGTGCAGTTGGAATTTCAAAATTATTTTCTACAAATGAATTAATTTATAAAAGTAAAGAAGAAGAAGAAAAAGAAGAAGAAGAAAAAGAAAAAAATGAAAAAGTTGAAGAAAATGGTGAAGAAAAAGAAGAAAATGATGAAGAAAAAGAAGAAGAAGAAAAAAATGAATCATGTATTAAAATTTTAACTGATTATATTATGAATATAAATAGTCAATTAAATACTAAAAAAGCAAAAGAAATTGTTATAAAAAAAAAAGAATTTGCTTTAATGTTTTTAAAAAAATTTTATAATGAAGTTGAAAATTCTGATAAAATTTCTACAATAAATTATTTAGAAAGTGAATTAATTAAAGATAAAATTAATTTATATTCTAATAAAGTAAAAAAAGAATTAAATGAAATGATTGAAAAAGAAAAAGAAAAAGATGAATTAAGAGAACAATTAAAAAATGAATTAGAATCTAAATTTGAAAGAGATAATTTAGAAATTATTTATCAAAGAGAAAGGGCAAAAATTGAAAAAATAATAAATAGAAAACAAAAAGAAGTTGATAATAAAATTGATGAATATAAACAATTATTATTAAGAAAAAATAAACTTAATAACGAATAATAATAATAAAAATGCAAACGAAATTTTATTTTTATCAGAAATAATTCTTTTTTTAAAAAAATTATTACACTCTTTCTAAAACAATAATAATAAAAATATATTTTATATTTTATTATTTATTTAAGCTCATTTAATATAACAATATCATTTAATTTCAAAATTCATTTTAAACATTAATATTTTCATTATTATTATCATCAATATTTTCATTTTCAATAACATTTATATTATTTTCATCATTATTATTATCAAAATTATCAATTGGGAAATATCTATTTTTAATTTCTTGAATTTTCTTTTCTCTACTACTATCTTTAATAATAGAATTATCTTCATCATCTTTAACAATTTTAGAAACATCCCCAAATTTAATATTTTTATTACTATCAACATGAAATAACGAATAATCATTTTTTTGAATTTTTTCTTCTTCAATATTATTATTTAAACTAATATTTTTTTTCTTATCTTCATCTTTTAATTCTTTTAAAACACTAGTTTCAGAAACAGTAATATCATTAATTGGTTTTTGATTTAATTTAATAAATTTAGATTCATTATGTTTAATTTCATTATTAATTTCATTATGTTGAATAGTTAATTCAAGAACTTTTTCTAAATTAATAATTTCAGAAGTTAATAATTCATTTGTTTGTTGAAGACTATTTAATCTTCTTGCATTATCATCAATACTTCTTGAAATATTCTTTAATTTTCTTAATGAAGTTTTTTGAATTTCTTTTATATTATTTTCTAATCTTGAATTTGTTTCAATAAATTGTTCTTTTCTTCCTAATAAATCTCTATAATCATCTTCAGTTGTTGTATCATAATCATTTGATATTTCATCTAATAAATCTATTTTTAATTCTTCTTTTGAATTTAAACTTTTTCTAACTGAAATTGATTCATTTTTTAAATTAGTATTTTTATTATCTTTTAAAAATGAATATTTATTAAATATTCCTTGATATTGTTTTTTACTATTTGATAATGTTATACTTTTATTTTTATATTTTTTAGGACTTGTACTTTGTGCTCTATTTAAATTTGTATTTTCATTTATTATTGGTAAATATAATGAATTTTTATTTGTTTTTGATCTTTGTAAATTTCTCTTATCTATTTCTTTTACTAATTTTGATTCATTATTATCTATTCTTTCCATTATTTCTTCTCTTGTTCCATTTAAATCATTTTTAATTAAATCAAACCAAAAATTTAATTTTGATACAAAATTTTCATTTGTATCACTTTTAATATTTGCATTATATAATCTTTCTAATATTTCTTTTTCTTTTATTAAATTATCTAAACTTCTCTTATTCATATTTAATTTATTATAATAATCATGTTTTATATTTGCAAAACTTTTAACATCATCAGTATAACCTTTTATTTTTAAAGGATATTTTTTATTTTTTGCATATATATTTAATTCTTTTGAATTAATAACACTTTTATTTTTTAATTCTTTTATTTTAAAATTAATATTGATATTATTTTTTTTAATTTGATCAATTTGTTCTTCAAAAGTACCAATTTTTTCAGGTGATAAAACATTATTTATTTTATTTGAAAATAATTCAACTTGAGATTTAAAAGTTTGATTTGCTTTTTTTGATACTAATAAATCTTTTTTTCTTAATTCTAATAATTTTTTTAATTGTTCTATTGAATAAAGATCTTGTTCTTTTCCATATAAATAATCTTGATTATCTGATATTAATTCATTTAATTCTTTAACTATTGAATTTAATTTTATTTTATTTTGTTCTTTTTCTTCATTTAATTCTATTAAATTATTGTTCTTTTTTTTTGTTTCTTCTATTAATTCTTCAATTGATAAATCATCATATTTACCTTTTATTTTTTCTTTTAAATTCTCTTCATTATTTATTTTTTCTAAATTTTCATCTTCATTTTCATTTTCATTTTCATTTTTATTTTCATTTTCATTTTTATTTTCATTTTCTTCTTCATTTTTATTTTCATTTTCATTTTTATTTTCATTTTCATTATCCTTTTCTTTTTCTTTTTCTGATTTCTCATCTAATTTTTCAATATTTTGTTTTTCTGAATCTTCATTTTCCTTTTCAGAATAGTTTTCATTTTCTTCTTTTTTCATAAGTTCTGTTTTGTTTTCATCATTTAATAATTGTTCATTATTTTTTGAATCTGATTCCATTTTTTATTTCCTTTAATTTATTAATAAACGTTATTTTTTAAAATAAAAAAAGTAAATAATAATTATATTTTATATTATATAATTTCCATTAAATAAAAAAAATAAATCCATTAAATCAAGTTGTCATAATAATTTAAATTTACTATTGATTTTGAATTTGTAGTTGAACAATTTGTATATGGTTTTTCTTTTTCTTTTTCCTTTTCTTTTTCTTTCACATTTTCAAAAATATTTCTTCCATTTTTTAATTTATTTATATATTTAAATTGATTTTTTTCAAATAAATAATCTTCAATATTATTTTTTCTTGAATCATTTATTAAATTTTTATCATTATAAAAATTATTATTATATACATTTACGGCAATTGGTTTTTTAATTAAAAAATTTTGATTTTTTACAAAATATTTTTTAAATTTATCATTTTCATTATTAAAATTTATATTTTTTTTATGAATATTTTTATTTTTTAAATTATTATTATTATTAATTAAATCATCACTGAATAATTTTTTAGATTTAAAATCATCTTCATTTATCTTATCTTCATTTTCATTATTTAAATTTTTATTATATTCTTCAAATAATTGTTTTTCTCTAATTAAAGCATTAAGTCTTTTTTTTTTCTCAAGAATAATATTTGTATTTTTTGAAATTTTAGGTTTAAAAGAATAAGATTTTTCATTTTTAATTTTCATTTTTTCTAATTTTTTTTTATATTGATCTTGATAATTATATAATCTATCACAAACATTAGAATTACTTTTATTATTACTTTGAGAATTTTGAATAGTAGAAGAATTATCAGTATTAATTTTAGGTGAAAAAGTACATTCATTATCTTCTTTTGCATTATTTAATTTAATTTCTTTTGCTTTTTGATAATCAATTGTTCTTTGTTCAAAACTTTTTGTAATTGTATAATTTGAATTATCATATAATTTTGGTCTAAAAGTTACTCCTTGTTCATCTAATAATTCATTACTTAATTTTTTTATTTTTTCATTTTTAATTGTTAAATATTTTTGTGAGTTATATGGTAATTTGAAATCTTTTGAATTTATTTTTCTTATTTTTGTATATGAATTTTTTTTATACATTTCATTCTTTATTTTATTTATATGTTCTCTTTTTTTTATTTGATAATCAATTACTCTATTTATAAAATTAGTTAAAGTATTATTATTTTCTTTATTAAATTCAAGTTTACTATATGATTTACTTATTTTACTTTGATAACTTTCATTAAAATTATTTGATATTTTTTTTGGGGAAAATGTATAAATTGTATTAAATCTTTTTTCCTTTTCTTGACTTAATTTTCTTATTTTATCTTTTCTATAAAAATTATCTTGATATAAATTATTAAAAACCATTTCTTGTTCTTTTTTAGAAATTTTAGGATAATTGTAATATTTTTGTTTATTATTTATATAAATTAAAGATTTTGGTCTAAAAACATGTTTACTAGAATTTATATTTTTATTTCTTGGACTATAATAATAATTTGGAGCTTTAAATATTTTTTTATTTTGAGTTGGAAAACTATCTGATAATGAAAATGATTCTTGATTTTTTATATGATGAGTCATATGAGAATTTTTTTGAAAAATACTTTCTGAATCCATTAATTTGTAATTATTAATTTATTTATACATTTTTTCATATTTAAAAAATTTTTTTAAAAATAAAAATTATGTAAATACTATATTTTATGTTAGATTAAAGGAATATAAAATTTAAAACTTTAATTATTACAAAAAAAAAAATATAACTTACTTTAAAATATATTAATTTAATTATTTTATATCATATTAAAAATTAAAAATGGAAAAAGAAGAAGAAAAATTAACTCCAGAACAAAGAATAGAAGAAATAAATAAAGAATTAAATTCCGAATCAGATAATAATATTAATAAATACATAGCTCTCCAAATAATAGGATATGGAACATTTGGAATAGTATATAAAGCAAAAGATAAAATATCAAACAAAATAATAGCAATTAAAAGAGTATTTCAAGATAAACGATATAAAAATCGTGAATTACAAATAATGAAAGAATTAAATCATCCAAACTGTATAAAACTCTTAAACTACTTTTATACAAAAAACAAAAAAAACGATGAATATTTAAATTGTGTAATGAATTACTTACCAGAAACATTATCACATATAATTCGTAATCACCATAAACAACATATTCAAATGGAAATGATATTAGTAAAATTATATTCATATCAAATGTTACGTTCACTTTCATATATTCATTCAAAAGGAATATGTCACAGAGATATAAAACCTCAAAATTTCTTATTAGATACAAAAACATATGAATTAGTTTTATGTGATTTTGGTTCAGCTAAAATATTAGAAAAAAATCAATCATCAATAGCATATATTTGTTCTCGTTATTATAGAGCCCCAGAATTAATTTTTGGAGCAACTGAATATAATAATCAAATTGATATTTGGAGTATTGGTTTAGTTATAGCAGAATTAATTTATGGTCAACCAATTTTTCCTGGGAATAGTCCAAGTGATCAATTAGTTGAAATAATAAAAATTTTAGGTACTCCTACAAAAGAACAAATTTATAAAATGAATCCTCAATATAAAGAACATAAATTCCCTAATATTCCATCTTATCCTTGGGATAAAGTTTTTAAACATAAAGTTGTTAGTAATGATTTTATTGATTTGATTAGTAATTTAATTGTATATGAACCTGATAAAAGATTAAAACCTATGAAAGCTTTGTGTCATAAATTTTTTGATGAATTAAGAGATAAAAATACTGTTTTACCTAATGGAAGTAAAGTTATGAAAGAGTTGTTTGAGTTTTCTGAAGAAGAAATTAAAAGTGATCCTGAAAGTTATGAAATTTTGAAATGGAAAGATTAGGTTTTTTTTTTTTTTTTTTGTGGTATTTATTTTTTTTATTTTTTTTATCAGAGTAAAAATGTTTATTCATAATTTATTAATTATTATTTTGAATTTTTTTTTTTTTTATAAATGAATATTGAGGAATTTGATAAAAGGAAAGTATTATTAAATAAGGATTTTCAAATACCTAAAACTTGTATAAGATGTAAATCAGATCCTCCTTCTTTTGTTTGTGAAGAGTGTTCTCCTATTACTTATTTTTGTGAAAGTTGTGATGAATATATTCATTCTTTAGAAAAGAAAAAAAATCATTCAAGAATTCCAGTTGAAGAAATTATAGAAAGTCAAAATATAAAAAAAAATGCTAATATATATTTAAATTTAAGACATAATAATAATATAAATCAAAATTTGAGTCAAGATATAAATCAAAATTTAAATTCTTATCAAAATTTAAATAAGAATATTAATCCAAATTTTAATTCAAATATAAATGAAAATTTAAATATAAATTCTAATCAAAATTATAATCCCAATTTAAATATGAATTATCAGAGTTTAAATCCAGATTATACACAGGGTGTAAATCAAAATTTGAATACAAATAATACTTCACACAATATTAATTTTAAAACAATAAATAGAGATTCAACAATTTCATATTCACAAAATCAAGTTACATCATTTTATAATGAAAATAATAATGATATGATAAATAATAATTTTAATCCTGAAAATGAATTTGAAAAAATAAATACAAATGAAGAAAATAATGAATTAGATAATCAAAACTATAATTTTGAAGAATCAAATAATTTAGAAAATATAAAAAAAAATGAAGAATTTGAAAAATTAATAAATGAAAAAGAAGCAAAAATAAATTATTTAATTGAACAAAATTATGAATTAACACAATATAATGATGAATTAATAAATAAAATTAATTCATATATAACTGAATTAAAAAATTTAAATATTGATAATAAAAATCATGAAAAATATTTATTTGATCAAATTGATGTATTAAAAAAAGATAAAATTGAAATAAAAAAATATTATGAAGCAAAATTAAATTATTTTAATGAAAATTTTGGAGATGATAAAAATTTATTTTTACAATCATGTGAAGATAAAATGAATAAAGTAAAAAATGATTATTTAAATGAAAAAAATAGAATATTAAATACAATTAATCAAAGAGATGAAGATTTAAAAATGTTATATGAACAACATAAAATTGAAAGTGAAGAAAAAATAAAAGAACATGAAAAAGTAAAAAATAAATTTTTTTTACGTGAAAAAGAATTTCAAGATATGAAAACAAAATACAATGATCAAGTTCAATTAATTGAAGAATTAAAAAATCAAATAATAAAAAATGAAAAATTATATACAGATGAACAAAATAAAATTAAAAGATTAAAAAATAAAGCAAAAAATTTATTAAATCATCAAAATGAATTATCAACAAATATGGATAATTTAACAAGATTAACACAAGGTAGATTTATAGCAAAATCAAAAATTTCAAGAGCGCCTTCAATGAAATCTAAATTTTAATTTAATATTAATATTATTTTTTTAATATTTAATAATTAAATTCTTTAAAATATTATAAATTATAAATTATTATTAATTTAATTATTATTATTTTTATTTAAAAATATAAAAATGAATGAAAAGGATTCAACAGAAGAACAAACAGAAAAAAATATAGAAAAAAAAATAGAAAATGAAAAAAAAAGTGATAATAACAATATAATAACAAATGAATCAATTTTAAAAGAAATAGAAAAATATAAAGAAAGTAATTATTTAGAACTTTATAAAAAAAATTCTTTTTGTGATGTAAAAATAAATGAAAGATGGGTAACTGGAAGAATAAATGAAATAGATACTGATTCAGCAACAATAACAGATTATGAAAACCCAAAAAATCAAACAAGAGTTTTTTTATTTGATTCAGAAAATATAAGTTATTTTAGAAAATATACAAAATCAAATGAATATAGAAGAAAATGTTCAAGAGATGATATTAATAATATTCAAATAACAAAAAGTTTTTTAGAAAATATAATTGGGTTTAATTTTGGTGATTATGATGAAAATTCAAAAAATAGTGAAAAATATAAAAGTCTAAAGGCATATGATATGATTATTAATTTAAGAGGTAAAGTTTATTATTGGTTTGATAATGTTATGAATATTAATGATAATAATGAAGGTATTGATTTATCAATAGATATTTTTGAATTACTTTTAGTTTTGATTAAAAATTATTTTACTTATTTAACAAAAATTAATGATATTGTTAATAAATATCAAGAAGCAATTAATAATCAATTAGAAGATATTGTTTTAATTGATATAAAATATTCTATTGTTTCTTTTAGAGATGATGCTTTGAAAATTTATTATAAAATTATGGGTCAAAATTGTATTTATAATGATTTTTATATTAATTATTCTTCTGAAATAGAAAATATTGTTATTAATAAATATAATTCTAATATTAAAAAAATATGTAATAAAAAAATTTATAGTGGAGATATTAATTTATTTAAAGTTAATGAAAATCAAAATATCCCTACTATTCAATTAGCATATTTTATTGATTTTTGTAAGAATATTGATTTTTATCAATCAATTTCTAATTTTATTGTTTCTAATAATAATTTTAAATTTGATTGTATTTATGAATATATTATTTTATTTAGGAAAGTTAATTCTTTTTTAGAAGGTTCTAAAAATCAATTAACTAATCAATTAACAATTGAATTAACACAAATTAAAAATTATATTTATAATAGAACAGAAAATTTAACTGAAAATGAAGTAAATTCAAATACAAAAGATAAAATAATTAATTTATGTATTAGTTTTATAAAAATATTACCTTATGAAGAACAAAATCAATCAATAATTTTTGAAGGAATGTATTTAAATTATATTAATGCATGTTTCAAATGTAATAAATTAGAAAAAAAAATTTATGCAATGAATACTTATAATTCAATAATAAAATCTTTAGATCCATCAGGTAATAAAATTTCAAATGCAATATTAAATTGTTCAAGAGATATATATATTAAATATTTGAAATTACATACATTTGCAGTTATTTTAGTTAATATGAAAATATTAGATTATATTCTTGAGGAAAATACTCATCAAGAATTAATTAAAAGATCTCTTCCAATTATTAATTTGTTATATATTGAAAATTTTACTTTAAAAGATATTGAAATTGAATCTATTATTGATAAAAGAATAAAAATTATTGATTGTTTATTTAATAAATTAATAAATATTGAAAAAAATGATGAAATAGAAAGTAAAATTATCAAAGATATTATTTCAAAATTATCTTTGTTTTTATATGAAGATGATAGAGAATATACTTATCAATTAATAAAAAAATATATTATAGAAAGAGAAATAACAAAAGATAATATTAATTTAATTAAAGATTATACTATTAATTATTTATCAAATGCAAAAATTGAAATTGTTAAAGATGATAATAATAATGAAATGTATTTTAAAGATATTCCTTTTAATGAAAAAGAATTTTTAGGAATTCAAATAATTTGGGATTATTTATTAGATAATAATTATAAAGAAAAAGAATTTAAAAATAATTTAAATATAATAGAAATAATTGAATGTTGTATAAATGCATTAGTAGAAATTTTTAATTTATCATCAATTAATGATAAATTAAGAGATAATATCTTAATGAAAATATTAAATAATATAAATTTAAATCATAGTAATGTTCAATCATATTTTTTATTAAAAAGTTTACTTCAAAATTCAAGAAATTCACATAGATTTAATCAAAGATTACAATATATTCACAAAAAAAATAATATTTTTGATTTAATTGTTGATGATTTAACTAGTTATTTTATGAAAGTAGATTCAATTGAAAAAAATAGTGAAGATAAAAATAATATTAATGATTTTGCTAATACTATTTTTCAAGGTTTTTATCCTCATTCAATTAATATTGAAATTAGAATTGAGTTAATTTTTATCTTATTAAATAAAGAAAGAAATTTAGAATGGAATTTTAATAATTTTTTAGTTTTATGGAAATGTGTAAATCAACAGAAATTTTCAAAAGATGTTTTTTTTAAAATACTTTTTAATAATATTAATAATCTTTCATATCAATTTAGAAGTACATTATTTAAATCAATTTTCTTAAATGAAAAATTATTTGTAATAGAAGATTTATATTCATTTAATTTATTTAAAAAATTAATGTATGAAATTAATATTTCAAATGGAGTTTTTCTTCTTATAAATAAAACAGAATTGAGAATAAATAAAACTTCAAATAATGAAATTATAGGATTAAAAAAATTATGGGAAGTGTTAATTAATAATAAAAATAATGAAGTACAAAATGAAGTTTCTTCTTTTTTAGCAGATATATGTTTAAATGTTAAAAATCCTAATTCAAATGAAGCAATTACATTTTGGTCTAATTTTATAAGTGAATTAATATATTATTTAAATAAATCAATTGGTAATGATATTAAAGAACAAAATAATAATAATAATCAAATAAATGAATTACTAAATAATCAAATCCCAGAAAAATTTTATGATAAAAATGAAAATGAAGAATTTAAAAATGAAAAAGAAAAAGAACAATTTGATATTATAAAATTACCAAATATAGAAGAAAATGAATCAGAAGTAAAAAAATTAGACGAAAAAAAAGAAGAAGAAAAAAAAGAAGAAGAAAAAAAAGAAGAAGAAAAAAAAGAAGAAGAAAAAAAAGAAGAAGAAAAAAAAGAAAAAGATTCAGAAACAACAAGTGAAAAAAACACAAATAACACATCTCAAATATCAGAAAATCAAAAATCAGAACCAAATGAAACAGGAATAAAGGGATTAATAAATTTAATAAATAAAATATATCAAAAATTTGGTGAAAAAGGAAAAATTGCAACAGACCTTTCAAATTTATCATCGAATTCTGATTTAACAGAAACAAAGAAATATATATCATTTCGTTTTACAAATGCATTTGATAAACAAAAATTTAGAACAAATATTTCATATAATGAACAATTTTATATTTTAAGATATAAAATTTCATATACTTTTGATATTCCATTAAATACTATTCAATTTGAATATGAATATAAATCTGATAATGGAACAATTTTATCTAAAAAATTTGATTTAACAAATGATTTTGATTATTTTAATCAATCAATTGTAGGTAATAAAAAATATGATCCTTCTCAAGTTTTAGATATTACTATTAATATTATTGAAAATCCTATTATTGAAGCAAAAAATAATCCTAAAATCTTATTAAATTCAGTTGGGGAATTATATAAAATTTTATCAGAGTTACTTAAAAAAAAAAATAAATCTTATATTTTAGATGTTTGGAATTTATTAAAAAATGACCTTGATAAGAATGAAGAATTGAATTTGAAAATGAAAAATTATATTATGGATATTCATGAAGATTTTAAAAATGATGTTGATTATATTTTTGATTTTGAAAATTCAAGTTTTTATTATCAAAGTTATATTTTATCACATTTAAAATATGTTTTAGATAAAAATAAAGAATTTCAATTATTTTTAGAACAATTTGTTCAAAGTAAAATTTGGAATGAAAAAATTGTTGATGTTATTAAAAAATATTCTGTTAAAATCTCTGATGAAGATATGGAAAATTGTGATGTTAAAGAAAAAATTGAATTATTACATACTTTAGATAATTTTATTAATATTTTTAAATTGTTAATTCCATTAGAAAAAGAACAAATTAATAATTTAATAGTTCAAAAAATTTTACAATTTATAAATGATATTTTTTATAATGCAATTAAAGGAGAAATTAAAGGTGATTTATATATTGCAGAATTTAATTCTATTGAAATGTTATTTCAATTAATGTGTAATCAAACTCTTTTTACAAAGATTATTCATAATATATTAGAAGATGAAAAAGAAAAAGAATTATTTATTAATATTTTAATTGATGGTTTGATATTATCAAAAAATAATTTGATTAAAGAAGAATTTCAAAAATTTATAATTAAAATATATCAAGATGATTTATTTGAAAAAGAAAATGATTTAAAAATCTCATTTTCAAAATTTTTATTATATTTTATATTATCAGAAGAAACATTAAATCACTTATCAGAAATATCAAAAAAAGAAGAAAAAACTTCATTTGATATTTTTTTTGAAGTATGTGATAATTTAATAGAAAAAATATATCCTTTAAATATAGAATTTGATTATAATAAATATGTAAATAAATTATTAATTCCTCAAATATTATCAAAAGAACCAATAAAAGAAGAATTATTATCAGGATTTTTTTTAATAATATATTCAATATCAAAAAATATAGAAATAACATATGATGATATAGAAGGAAAAAAATTTGATTTTGCTCATTATATTTTCTATGATTTATTATATAATAAATGTAAAGAAGAACCATTATTATCAAATTCAATAATAATAAAAAATAATAATACTTTCAAAAATGCTTCAAATTTATTAACTTTTTTAATAATAAATGATGAGAAAAAAAGAAAAGAAATTTTAACTAAATTATATCAATATAATAGTCTTCAATTTTGGAAAAGTTCTAATTATTTAGATTGGAAACTTTCTTTTGAAGATGATATAAAACAAAATTTTGTAGGATTAAAAAATTTAGGATGTACATGTTATATGAATAGTTTATTTCAAATATTATTTTTTATTCCATCATTTAGAGAATCACTTTTAAATTCAGAATGTAAAGAAGAACAAAAAAATGCTTTATATCAATTAAAAAATGTTTTTATTAATTTAAAATATAATAATTCTCAATATTTTATTCCAGTTGATTTTACTAAAAATTTTGATAATACAGAATTAAATATAAGAGAACAAATGGATATTGATGAATTTTTTAATTTACTTATTGATAAATTAGAAAATCATTTAAAAGGAACAAATAATGAAAATTTAATAAAATATTTTTTCCAAGGTAGAAATACAGATTATTTAACTTTTAAAGAAAATTGTAATCATCATCGTAAAAATGATATTTCTTTTTATTCAATTCAATTACAAATAATGAATAAAAAAAATATTTATGAATCATTAGATTCAATTATTGATGGTGAATTAATGAGTGACGATAATGCAATTTTTTGTCAAGAATGTAATAAAAAAATTCCTGCAATAAAACATCAAAATTTTAAAATTTTACCAAGAATGTTAATTTTTGTTTTAAAAAGATTTCAATTTAATTATAATACAATGACAAAAATAAAAATAAATGATTATTATGAATTTCCAATTGATTTAGATATGACAAATTATACTTCTGATTATTTAAATAATAAAGATAATTTTGATAAAAGTAAAGTTAATAATATGTATAAATTAAAAGGAATTGTTGTTCATTCTGGAAATTGTGAAGGAGGACATTATTATTCTTTTATTTTTGATAATAATTCTAATCAATGGTTTGAATTTAATGATTCTATTGTTACAAAATTTAATATTGAAAATTTGGAAAAAGAAACTTTTGGAGGATTTGATATTTTTGTTGATAAAAATAATGAAAAAAAAATTCCTAAAAGTAGAAATGCTTATTTATTATTTTATGAAAAAGTTGATAAAAGTAATTGCGAAAATTATGATAAAGTTGAAATTATTAATGAAGTTTCTAATGTCATCAAAGAAAAAAGTATTGCTAAAAAAGTTAATCAAAATATTTTTCATTATCATTTAGAAAAAATTATTTTTTCTATTGAATATCATAGATTTATTTTACAATTTTTAACAAATCTCATAAATTTATCTTTTAAAGATAATCAACTTTTAAATTATATTCCTTATTTTTCAAGAACAAAAGATGAAAATATTGTAAATAAAGAATTATTAAAAATAAGAAAAAATGCAATTGGTTCTAATTTAATAAATTATATTAATTCAAAACAAATAGAAATAATAAATAAACAAAAAAATATAAATCAACAAATAAATTTATCAGAAGAATTTAAATTAGATGATAATATTTCAATGTCATTTCAATTTCTTTTATTATACTTTTTTAATGTATTAGTAAGAGCAAGAGATAAAAATTATTTAGGAGGAACAATTGATTTAATAAAATTTTGTTTAAATGAATTTAAAGAATGTTCTGAATTTTTAATAGAAGAATTTTGTGATTATACAACATTAATGGAATACATTGTTAATTGTCCAATTTTAGAAATAAAAAAAGTGTTTGTTGGTTTATTATATTGTGCAATGATTAAAATATACAATTCTGAAACAATCAATTTTAAACTTAAAAATATAAACGACAACCAAACTTCCAATTCGAATATATTTGAAAATGAAAAGGATAATAATTTAATAAATAATAATATAATTGATGAAGAACTTGACGATAAACCAAAAACAGAAAGACAAAGTCGTTCTATTTTCAGTTTTTTTTCAGTATTAACATCATCAACAAATAAGAATTTACCACCAATAGAACAAAATGTAATAAATCATCTTGAATCAACACATATTCCAAAATTATTATTAAAATTTATAAATAATGTAATTTGTTTAATTAAAAGAATAAATGATGATAAAAATTGTATGTTTCTTTATTATATTTTATATAGATTTTCATTAATTTCACCTTATACAAAAGATCATTTAATAACAAAAATTCCAATTTTAACTTTTTTAATATATCATCTTTTTCCAAAATATTCTGAAAGAAATATTCCAGATAATTTTAATTTAAAAGTTAATATTGAATTAATTAATCCTGAACATAATATTTTAGCACCTATGAAAAGTAATGAAGTTGGAAATATTATTTCGAAAGATAATATTACTTTTTATATAAAGGAAAATTATATTAAATTATTATTATTAAATTTAATGACTGGACAAAGAGCTTCTTTAAAATTAGAATCTTGTTATGATTTTAATAATTATCAATTTACTGTTGAGTTATTTAATGGAATGGAAAATAAACAATATGCTGAAATATTATCTTATTTTATTAATAAATCTTGTCATAATGATTGGGGTATTGTAAAAAAAATAATTGATATATTTACGAAAATTATTGATGGAAATGATTTTGATAAATTAGATAATGTAATGTTAATTTTTAAAAGATTTATTATTGATATTAATGATGATAAAGATATGCAAATTAGTAGAGTAAAAAGTTCATTAAAACAATTTTTTAAAATTATGAATAATAATAATAAAATTTATACTCATTTTGATTATTGTAGTAAATTTATTATTGGTTTATTTATTTTAAATAATGAAAAAATGTTTGAATATATTGATTATTTTCATTCATATTTAGAAAAAATTAAAAATTGGTATGAAGATAATAAAGAAATATCAAATATGTATACAATTGGAGGAATGCAAATGTATAAAAATCAAAGTAATCACAGAGAAAATATTAATACAAATAGTAAAAGTTTTAAAGATAAAATTACAAAAAATGCAATTAAAATTATTAATATAATGGAAAATCTTAATAAAAGTATATTTAATATATAATTTTTTTTAGAAATTGTTGTTCCTCTTGATTTTGAATTTGATAGATTTGTTGATTTAACTGATTTTAAATTTTTAACCAATGATATAATTACGTATTGGTAAGATTATTTAATATTTAATTTTATTTTAATTAGTGGGAAAACTGCAATTATAAAAGAACATTTAGATGAATTAATTGAAATTAAATATATTGATATATCATCAAGTAAATCAAATATTTGGATTGAAACAGACAATACTAAAATAAAATTAAAAGAATTATATGAACCAGACTCAAATAAAAAAAAATAATTTATTAAATTATTAGTTTTATATTTAAAGTTTTTTATATTTAAATTTTTCATTTTTAAAAAAAGACTTTTAATTTTAGCAAAATATAATAAATAAAAATAACAAAAAAAAAATAATAAAAAAACTAAAAAAAAAATATGTCATCAACACCAACATCACAAAATATATATACAGTAATAGACAATTTAGATTCAAAATTAAGTAGAAGAGGACAAATAATAGAAGATGGCAATTACTATGATCAATATCAAGAAATAAAACCAAATAAAACAAACATAATAAATACAGATTATGAAATAAAAAATACAACACCAATTAATATAAATACAGAAACTCAATTTATCCAAATTCCAATTGAAAGACTTGTTGATGCTAATCAAATATCAATTAATTCAAATATGTATCTTACTCATCCTCAAATTTTCACTCAAACTCAAACTGAGTTAAATTCACCTAGAAATGATTATTATATTAAAAAATTAATTAAAGAAGAATTTCAAAATCTTATTAGTCCCTATCAAAATGAAATAAATACTAATTATCATAATTTAAATGATAAAATTAATAAAATTCAAATTCCTGATATTGAAAAAATTTTAGAAAGTCAAAAAGAAAATAATATTAATCCAAATGATTATATGTTAAAAAATGAATATGAAAATAAAATGTTACAAATTAATATTAAATTTGATAAATTAAATACATATTGTGATCAATTAAAAGACGCTGTGGAAAGAATGGAAAGATTAAATAATGAAAAAGTTGATTATGAAAAAATGATAAATGATCTTGATGATAAATTAAATGAATTAAATAATAGAGTGAATAATTCAAATTCAAATATAAATTCCGTTAAAAATGATCTTCAAATACAAATTGATAATTTAGGAAGTTTAATGCAAAATAGTAAAAGAGATTCTAAATATGATTTATTAACTTTAGAAAATAAAAAGATTAAAAATGATTTTACTAATTTACAAAATGATTTTTTTAAATTAAAAAATCAAATTGATCCTGATACACTTCAAAAAATAGATTTAAGACAATTAGAAAAAATTGATTTATATGATTTAAGTAGAGTTGATTTTAGTTTGATAAATGATTTAAAAAGTGAAATGGGTAATATTGAAAACTTAAAAAATAATTATAATGATTTAAATAAAAAACAAAATGAAATTAGTAAAAAAATTTTGAGTTTAGAATCTAGTATATTCAATTTAAATTCAAATAATAATTTTAATAATAATAATTATAATGACTTAAAATATGAAATTGAAAATTTAAAAAAAATGATAGGAAATATAGAATATAATTATAAAAATGATAATAATTTTTTAGATATGGAAAAATTAAATTCATTTGGTAATGATTTGAAGTCACAAATTGATAATGATTTAATTAAATTAAATAATGATATTAAAGAATTAAAAAAACAAAATTTTGAATTACAAAATAAATTAAATATAGAAACTTTATCAAAATTAAAAGTAAATGATTTAAATAATCTTCCATTTAATGAAATTAAAAATTTAAATTATCAAAATATAAAGGAAATTCCAAACTTAAAAAATGAAATTAATAATATTAAAAATTCTTTGAATAATTATTCTACATTACAAGATAATCAAAATGTAAAAAATCAAATTATTCCTTTAGATAAAAAAATAAATGATTGTCTTCAAAAATTAAATCAACTTGATTTAAGGTTAAATGCATTTAGTTCAAATATATTATCACAAAATAAAAATGATGATAATAGTAAAATTTCTTCAAATGAATTTTTAAATTTACAAAATGAAATTGATAATATTAAAAAAATTATAGAAAATAATGAAAATAATATTAAAAATAAAAATTTATCAGATGCTCAACAATTTAATTCTTTAGAATCAAAATTACAATCACATATTGATAATGATTATAAAAGATTAAATAATGATTTACAACAATTACAAAATGATTATAATAGATTAAAAAGTTCATTAAATATTGATTCATTATCAAAATTAAGAATAGATGATTTAAATTCATTAAAAATAAATGAATTAAATAATATAAATTTCCAAGAATTAAAGCAAATCCCAAATCTACAAAATGAAATAAATTCATTTAAAAATTCAAATAATTTAATAAATAATCAATTAAATAATATTCAAAAAGAAATTCAATTATTAAGTAAAAATAATAATAATAATAATAATGCAGATTTAAATAATTTACTATCAAATCATTTACAATCAATACAACAACCTCAATTAGATCAAAGAACAATTGATAATTTAAAAAAAATAGATTTAGATAAACTTTCACAAATTGATTTAGATTCATTATCAAAAATAAATATAAAAATTTTAAGTGATATTGATATGGAATATTTAAAAAAAATAGAAAGAATGGCACAAAGAACTGATGATGAAAATAATAAATTATTTTCAATGTTTAAAAGATATGATAAAAAATATAAAGAACTTGATAGTAAAGTTGATCAATTTGATAAAAAATTATCTAATGAAGAATTAAATAATAATATGCCAAATCTTAATGAAGGTTATGTGAATCTTTTTAATAATCAAATTTCTAAAAATACAAATGATATTAAAGAATTGAGAAATGAAATTGATACTATTAAAGAACTTTATGAGACTGATAATTTAGAGAAAAAAAATGATGATAATTAAATTGTTATGTTCTTAAAAAATATAATATTTTAATAATTATATTTAAGTTTTTAATAAAGAATTTTTTACTTTTTAAAAAAACTTTTTATATATAAATATAATTTAGAAAATTTTTATTTACCAGAAAAATAATATGAAATATTTTTCATATTACTTTCATTATAAATTTTACCTAATTCTTCATTTAAATTCCTTTCAGTTTCATTTTCTAAATCATTATTATCTAAAATTACCTTATTATTATTTTTTTTTTGTATAAATAACTCTTTTTTATTATTCTTTATATCATTGTCAGTATTTTTTCCAATCAAATGATTTTTAATATTTTCAATATCATTATTTTTTTTATTTAAAAGATCATTAATCTTATTATTTCTTTCTTTAGTTTTTTCTTTCATTTTCATATATTGATTTTGAAAATTTTCAACTTCAGAAAAAATATTTTCAAAATTTTGAAAAATTTTTGAATTAATTTTACTATTATTAATATTACTCATTGAATTATTACTTTGTATAGAATTAGTTCTATTAGTTGTAGAATGCTTTGAATTAAAACTTTTATTTATATATTTATTATTTGATTCATATTTATGATGATTTTTATTATTTCTTGCATTTGGATTTTTTATTGATGAATTATTTACACTATTATATTTAAAAGTTTCTTGAAACTCAGAACTATCATTTAAAAAATTATTATTATTGTTATTATCAATTTCTTTTTTTTTAGTTGATGAATATTCATTAATATTTTCATTAAAAGAATTTTCATTATCTAATTTATTATTTATATTCATAAATGGTTCTCCTTTTTGAAGATAACTTAAATCATTTGAATTTAATTTAATATTTTTTGGTGTTTGTTGAGCTGATTTAATGGGTATTGGTATTTCATTATTTTTCTTTTCTTTTATTACTTTTTTACTTTTATTATTTGATTTAGGACTTGAAATATTATTTCTATTTGAATCATTGGAAATATTATTAACTAAAGAATTATTATTTTGTTGATTATAATTAAAAGAATAACAATCATGATTTGAATTTATATTATTATTAAAATAATTAATAGAAGTTTTTTTATTAGGAATTGGTAGTTTATAAATTATATTATTTATATCATCATTATTATAATTATCATTACATTTATTATTTATATTATCATCAATTTCTTCATTTTCATTAAATATAAATCCTTTATTTGATTTAAAAAAATTAATTAAATCATCATAATCATAATTTTTGGCATATTTTTTAAATTCAATACAAAAATTTAAAATTCTATTCCTTGGACCAATTGGTATATTCATTTCTAACAAATCATCTCTTGTTAATAAAAACAAATCATGAAAAGTAATGTAATTTAAATTAAATTCATTAAATAAATTTTCTAAATCTAATATTTTTAATGCATAAATTAATTTATTATCATTATTTAAATTTTGAATATTATTTTCCTTTTTTAAAATTGGAGATTGGGTTCCAATTATTTTTTCTAATTCTTTAGTTTCTTTCATATTATTTTCATCTATTGAAAAACTTTGTCCTTGTTTAGATAAAATTGCATCATTATATTTATTTAAATTGTTTACTGCAATATTAAAAATATAGTCATTATTACCTAATTGAATAGGAGAACATTTTGGTTTTTTTTGATTTTGTTTATTTAATGAGTTTGATTTTATTGAAAAATTATTTAATGATTTTGTATTAGTTAATTTCATTTTTCTTTCACCTTTATATTTATTGAAGTACATACTTAAGTTTAAATTAAACTAAAATTATTTTTAAAAAAATGCATTTTTTTAATTTTTTTTTAAATTATATTTTAAAATAAAATTTAAAATTAATTAAATTAGTATAGACAAGGAAATTTATAGAATATATCTTTTATTTATAATATAAATTAGAATATATGAATAGAAAAATTAAACTTATAATTTGTTTTTCATAATTGCTTCTTGCTTTAAAATTCTTCCATAAATAGTTGGAACATTGTTAATTTCTTTTTTATTTTTATAAAAATTATTATAATTATTTAAATTAGAATAATAATTTTTATAATTTACATTTTTAATTTGTTTATTATTATTTTTATTTTTATTAAAAAAAATATCATCATTAATTACTTGATTACAATTATTATAATTCCAATTATTTAAATTAAATGATTCAAAGTCATCATCATCAAAATCTCCTAAAGTAAAATTATTAATTGGTTCTATTTCATTCCAATTAATAGGATTACTTGTTAATAAATTATATGCTAAATTCTTAATTTCAGGAGATAAATTTTCATAATTTATAATTTTATTTTGATAATTCTGTTTTTGAATCACATTATTATATAATAAATTATCAGTATCATCCTCATTTAATTCTTCATAAACTTTAGTATCAATATTTTTTTTACAATCTTGTTTCATATGACTTTGACTTCTTTTTAATTTTGGCATTTCTGATATTTTCTTTTTATTTTTGTTTTTATTTGTTAAAATACTATATGATAAATTTAAGTTGTTTGGATAATTTTCATCATAATAATTATTAAATGTTGAAATATTTGATGTTTGTTTTGTTATCATTGTTCCATCTAAACTTGAATTATATTTTATTGATTTTGATTTATTATCTTCCATTTTTTTATTATAATAAAAATATATAAATAAAAAAAGTATTTAATTAATTTTTTTCTTATGTATGATTTTATATAATATATCTTTATCTTTTTGTAATTTTATTATAGTTTTTTGATCTTGTTCAATTTTACCTTCTAATTCTTTTATTTTATTTTCACATTCCATTCTTTTTTGTTCTTCAATAAATAAATGTGATGAAAGTTGTAATAAATTTTCATCTTTTTCTTCATTAATTCTAGTTAAAACCTTATTTGAAATAACACTATCTTGAATTGCTTTATTATTTTTTTTTATAGCATTTAATAATTCAGAATTTTTATAAGAAGTTTCAATATTTTTTTCATTTAAAGAAATATTTTGCATTCTTCCTCTTACAATATCTTTATTTAATTGAATATTTTGTGAAATAATTTCATTAAATTTTTGTTCTAATTCATTATATTTATATTCTAATGATGATAATTTATTATTTGTTTCTGTTAATTTTTTTTGTAATGAAAGATTAACTGATTTTATTTGTTCATTTTTATTTTCTAATTCAATATTTTGTTTATATAAATCACTTATTTGATTTGAATAATCTTTTATTTGTTCATTTGTCATATTCTTTACAACTAAAATTGGTTTTATTTCTTCATTTTCATCTTTTGAATTTTCATTTTTTATTGAATTTGCTTTATTTGTATTAAAATAATATTGTTTTAAAAAATTATTTTCATTTATCAATTTTGTTATTTCATCTAATTGAAATATATTTTCTTTTTTTAATAATAAATTATCATCTGTTAAAGCTTTTTCTTTTCTATAATCTTTTTTTGGTTCTTTCTCAATTATATTATATTGTTGTTGATAATATTGAATTTGTTCTTTTAATTCTATATTTTCTTTTTGTAATATTAAATTTTCATTTGCATTTTTATCATTATTCATTTTATTAATGTTTGTAAAGTTTTGAAAATAATTTATTTGGTTTTCATATTGATAAATTAAATCTTTTAATTTTTGATTTTCATTTTTTAATTTTTCAAAATTTAATTCAATTTCTTTTATTCTATATATTTTATTATCATTTTCGCCTGTAATATTTTTTAATTGTTCATTTAATATTTGATTATTTTTATTTTCATTTTCAATTTTTAAATTTGCATTATCTAATTCTTTATTTAAATCCTCATATTTTTTATGATATATATCTTTTATTTCATCATTATTATTTTCATTATTAATTTTTTTTTCTTCTTTTTTTTTTGCTTTTTCAGTTGATAATTCTATATGAAGTAAATTAATACTTTTTTTTAAATCATTATTTTCCTCAATTAACGATATTATTTTTGATTCTAATTCACAATTTCTTTTTCCATAAAAATTAATTTGAGACATCAATTTATTTAATGTTTCTTCATTATTATTTTCATTATTTGAATTTGTTTCTGCAGATTCAATTGGAATATTAATATTATTTAATTTTGTTCTTAAATTATTTATTATTGATTCTAATTGGTTTATTTCACTTTTTTTAAATGTCATTTGTCTTTTTAAATCTTCATACATATTATTTCTATTTGTTATATTTTTTATTAAATTTTCTTTTTCTTTTTCTAATAAATTATTTCTTAGTCTTTCTTCTTCAAATTTTTCATCAATTTGATATTTTAAATATATTAATTTTTCAAATTCTTTTTCTTTTTTTATACATTTTTTACAAACTTTATTATAATTTATTGTTTGTACACCTGAATTTATTTTTGTTATTAATTTTATATCATCATTAGTATTTGATTTAATCGATTTTGATTTTTCATCCTCCATTATTATTAATAAACAAAAAATTAAAAAAATTTAAAAATAAAAAATATACAAAAAAAATCATATATACTTTTTTTATATTATGAATCATTATTTTTATTTACTTTAAATTGTTCTTTTTTTTTCTTTTTCTCTTTTTTAATTTGTTTAAAATATTTTTTAAAATCAATATTTTCATTATCTCTCAACCAATCAAATTGTTCTAAAGGAAAAATAAATTCAATATCATCAAAACTTAAATTAGGTTTATTAAATTTAATATCATTAATACCATCATTAGATAATTCTTCTAAAATCCTTTTATTTAATTTATCTAAACTAGAATATAAATACCCAGCATAATAATCATAATCAGGATGATTTTCTCCATTTTGTGAAGAAGCCTTAATAGGAATTTTCCACATAGGACCATAAAAATATTCCAATAAGCAAATTGAATATTTTGGAATTGGTAATTTTATATTTCTAATCAAACCATAATCTAAATTATCAGTTAAAAAAGAAGGATAAATTGACTTAGGCCAAAATAATATTTTTTCCTTTGGATCATATCTTCTCATATAATTGTCTTTACATTTATAATAAATATATAAATCTCCTACTTATTTTTCTTCAAATATTACTTTTAATGATATTCTCCATTTTGTTTCTGATTTTTTAAATTGAGTTTTTTTTGAATATAAAGTTCCTGTTGTTAATTCAATTTTATATTTTGGATTATCTAATTTAAGAGAAAGTATTTTTTCATAATCTTCTATTAAAATTCCAAAATCAAAATCGTAATCATAAGGTATTATGTCTTTATTTCTTATACAACCTAAAAGTGTTCCATACATTAACCAATGTTTTATTTTATTTGATTCTAATAAATTATGAATGTATTGTATATGGGAAAATATTTCTTCCGTTGTTGGATTATTATTTATGTTATTAATTTTTCTAAGTCATCCATAATATATGGTTTATTTTTTTCATTTTTTTTTTTTATTTTTTTTAAAGTTTTTGTATTTTTATTTATACTTTTGTTTAGTTTAAAAAATTTTTAATTAATTAATTTATTTATAGACTAGATTATTTTTATTCAAATTCTAATTCTGTTATTCCTCTTTTTCCCCTTTTAGTTTTACTTTTTAAATGATTAATAGAAAATCCAAATTTTCTACAATCATCTTTATCAATAAATTCAATAATTATATAATCTTTAATTTTTGTTCCTTTTTCATTTAAATAAAAATAATCTAAAGTTGCAATATTTGATTTTTGTTTAATATTAATTGATATAATATCATTAATATTAATTATATCTAATTTTTCAAATTGAAAATCTTTTTGTATAACTCTATAAATTTCTAAATTTTCTTTTTTTAAAATTAAAACAATTTGATTATCTTTTGTATATTTTTTCATATGATTTTCAATTAATAAACAAGCATTAGAATTATAATTTGACTCTTCTATCATTTTATTAAATAAACTAATATGAAATCTTTCCCCTTTTTGTATATTATCATCATTTTTACTTTCTTGATTTTTACTATCATTAATATTATTACTATCATTATTTGAAGATTCAATAATTTCTTTGGTTGTATTATTTTTAAATAATGCTTTAATTTTCTTAATAAAAAAATTTGAATTTTTTTTTATTTTTTTACATAAATCACAATTAGGGTCATGATTTAATAAACTTATTTTATATTTAAAACTCAATTCATGAATTGCATTAAATCCACCATAAGCAAATGAAATATATGGATAATTTGATTTTAACATACAAATAAGTGTTTTTTTTAAATTATCATATTCCTTTAATTTAAATTTCTTCTTTTTATTTATTTTTTTAGTTAATTCAGTATTTAATTTTTTTTCTATTTTTGATTGTATTTGATAATATTTATTTAGATTATTATGTTCTATTTCTTTATAATAATCATCTTCAAAATCATTAAAATAATTTGTTTTTGATGTTAATAAAATTATATGATATAATCCTTTATCTTTTTTAAATCTTTCTGTTAAATTTTCTGGTAAATTTTCATCTTTTAATTCTTTTTGTTCTAACATAATCATTTGAGGTAAAAATCCAGTTTTTTCATTTTCATCTTCAAAAGTACCAAATTCTAATATTCTTAAATCAATAATAATATAATTTAACTTATTTGTTAAATAATATTTACAAAATTCACAATTTATATTATTTTTAATATTTTTATTTATATTATCATCATCATTTATATTATCACAATATTCATCAGGACATTTTACATTTGGATAACAAATATAAAAAATTTCTTTAGGAAAAATTGGCATTGTTATTAAAGAATCAGGTTTAATAATTTCATAACATTTTTTTAATTCTTTTGAATGCATTTTATATATTTGAAGATGATTAACTAATATTCTAAAACTATGAGGAGTATTTTTTCTTAATTCAAAAGCAATATCAATAATTTCTTTTAATTCATCAATAGTATCAATAGTTAATTTAGTAATAATTGCAGGAATAATTGTAATATCACAATTTATAATTTGTTCACTATTATATTTTAAAAAAGCAACAATAAAATAATAAATAAATAAAATATCATTATTAGTTATTAAAATATGCCATAAATAATAAATAATATTTAAATTTAATTTATGTGCCATTAAAGTTAAAAGTAAATTTGTTGCATACATTTCAGGAGAAATTAAAGCATTATCAAAAATATTATAAACTCTTGGTTCATGATATTTTAATAATAAAGTTGTTACATTTAATGAACTTTTTAATGAATAAAAAGTATCTTTTTCATAGAAATAATTTGGGAGAAATCTATTTATTAATCCTTGTATTAAATTATATATTTCTGATAAAGAAATTTTAATTTTGTATTTTAATAAAATAAAAGGAGCAAAAATTTCATTTAAACCTTGTTTATAAAATATATTTTGTTCTTTACAATAATATGTTAAAAAAAATTCTAAATATTGTGTAAATGAACTCATTAAAATTGATTCTCTTACTTTTGTTCTTTCAATATCTTTTTTAATTTGTTCTTGAAATGAAAGATCAAAATTAACTATTAATATTTGACAATCATCATTTAATTTATTTGGTACGTATTTTAATAATATATTTTCCCATTCTGCTATTTTTTCTTGTGTAATTGTTGTAAATATTTCGTTAGGATTTTCTTTTATTAAATTGTCATAATAATTTAATGGAATCAAATTTTTAACTTTTTTTTTATTGATTATATTATTATCCATTAAAATTTATATTTAAATATTTTCAATAATCCTTCCATATTCAAAAAATAATTATTTATTTTTAAATAGATTTTTAAAATAATTAAGATAAGAATCTTAATTATAAGTCAATTTGAAAATATTTTTTAAAATTTTTTTTATTATAAATATAAAATATAAACTAACTCATGTAAAAATTTTAAATAAATATACTTCAACAATATATTTAAATTTTATTTATTCGTTAAAACAATTATTCAAAAAATTAAAAAATTTATAATATAAAATAAATTATAAAAAAACAAACAATTAATATAATATATAAAAAACAACAATAAAAATTCATTAAAACGCCTAAAATATAAATAAAAATTAAAAATAAAAAAAATTAAAGAAAAAAAAAAACAAATTTTAAAAATCACTTTTATTAATTTAATAAAATTATTTAGAAATCTCCTTTAAAAAGTTGTTTAAGAGTTTTAAGAGTAGTCTTAGTCAAATTTTTAAAATTATCCAAAGATTCATTTGATTGATCAATAGTATCATAAAGAGCTTTACATTGATCTAATAAAGAACTAGGAACAGAATTATCTAAAATAGCAACTCTCTTAGTAAAATTAGCAAGTGATTCATTATATAATTGATAAAGATATTCTGTCTCATCACTTAAATCTTCATCAACTGTATTTAAAAGTGTTTTATTATTAATTGCTTCTTGAATTGTTGCTATTGCAGCTTTCATATCAGCAATTTCTCTTATTGGTCTTGATAATTTTGTGCATATTTTTTGCTTCTTTTTCTTTTTACTTTCTAATTTTACACTTGTTGAAAATATTAGAAGACATATGAAAAGGAATGAATAGAATTTTGACATTTTTTATTTATTTTTATATAGTTTTTTTTTGTTTTTTTTTATATTTTTTTATTTATGTTTTTTTTTTATATTTTTTTTTTATGTTTTTTTTTTTATATTTTTTTAAGTTATATTTATATTCTTTTTATATATATTTATAAAAAATACCAAATAAAATGATAATTATTATTTAATAATAATATAATTTTACATTTAGATAAGTAATATTATAAAGGAGAAAAATTTTTAAGTATTATTGTATCAAAATTTAATGTAGTTTTTTTAATTGGGAAATAAGTTTTATGATGACTATAATAATCAATATTAATTTTCCCTGACTTATTATGTTCTTCAAAATAAGCCAAAGATGAATTTTTAGAATCTAAAGGATTTTGAACAAATTTATCATATTCTCCATTTAATATATCATATAAAAAACCTTTATACGAAATTTTAGGATTAATATCAAAATTAATTTCAAGAAAATCTTTAAAATTACTTAAATAATTATCAGAATAATATTTCTTATCAAAAATACCATTTTGAGCTAAATAATTAGATAACATTCTATAACAATATTTATCTCTTTTTTTACTATCTTTTCCTTTAATATTTTTAATAACATGTTTTAATCTTAATAATTCATTCATATGTCTTTCATATCTTTCACTAATTGCAGGAGATTTAAAAGCTTTATCATATAAAGATACTATATTATTATCAGTTTCTTGTATTTTTAATTCTAAATTTTTTCCTATTGTTGGAAATGGACTTAATCCTAATACAATTTTCCTTTTTGATTCTTCTTTTTTAATTAAATTATCTTTTATAGTTTTAATAAAAGAATTTTTTCTATCATTTAAAACTCTATATAAAGAATTGGCTTGTTTATTTCTTGAATATAAACTATCAATATATTCATTTATAAAATTTCTATCTTGATATTGAAACATTGTTTGATTTTGTTTTTTTATTTGAGAACAATTAAAAACTAATTTATTTTCTGTATTAATAGTACATGCTTTATCTTTTGTTTTTTTTAAAGTGTTAAAAACGCTTTGAGATGATAATGTTTTTTCTTTATTATGTTCTTTTTTTTTTTTATCATTTAATATTTTATTTGAATAATTAATTGTTTGAAAATTTCCTATTACATCTGGTATAAATGTTTTTATTTTTCTTCTTTTAAATATATTTTTATATTTTGATATTAAAACATTCATTTTTGCACTTGCATATCTTCTTTTATTTTCTGAAGTTGTACTTCTAAATGTAATTGGAGCACTATCAAAATCAACTTGTACTGTTGAAGATGTTGACATTTAATTATATAAAAAAAATTATAAATTCAATTATTCATTTTTATATAATTACTTTATTAAATTTATAAAAAATACTTGTAAAATTATTTATTTTTCAATTAGAAAAAATATTTAAATTTAAAATTCAAAACTAAAAAAAAATGACTGAAATTCAATTATCAAACAATGATGAATGTATAAATGTAATATTAAGAATTCGTCCAAAAAATCAAATGGAAACATCATTAACATCAATAAAAATAACAGATAATAAAACCATAAATATAGGAATAAAATCATTTAACTATGATTATATTGCTAATGAGAATTCAACTCAAAATGAAATTTTTGATGTTTGTGCAAAAAAAATTTGTGATTCTTCACTTGAAGGATACAATGGAACAATTTTTGCTTATGGACAAACTGGATCTGGTAAAACTTACACATTATTTGGTAATAAATATTCAATTAACAATTCAATTCAAAGTAATATTAATAATTATTCAAATGAAAATTTTGATATTGAAATATCAAATAATGAAAATTTAAATGAAAATTTCGATATAAATGATCAATCATTAGGACTTTTACCAAGAATAATATATTATTTATTTAATAATCATAAAATAAAAGAATCAAAATATACATTTAAAATATCATTTCTTGAAATTTATCAAGAACAATTACATGATTTATTAAATCCAGATCAAAATAAAAATTTACAAATAAGAGATATAGGAAATAATATTTTTGTAGAAAATTTAAGAACATTTATTTTTTCATCTCCAGAAGAAGGATTAAAGTATTTAATGCAAGGAGCAAAATTACGTCATTCAGCCCAGACAAAAATGAATGAAGGTTCATCAAGATCACATGCAATAATAAGTATTTATATAGACAATTCAATAAATGAAAATAACAATAAAGTAAAAAGTAAAAAAAGTGTATTTCACATAATTGATTTAGCAGGAAGTGAAAGACAAAATAAAACAGGAGCAATTGGAGAAAGAGTAAAAGAAGCAGGAAGTATAAATAAATCATTATTAAATTTATCAATTGTTATTAAAAATATTATTAATAATATTAAACCAATTCCATATAGAGATTCTAAATTAACTCATATTTTAAAAGATTCTTTAGGTGGAAATTCAAAAACTACTATAATTGCTAATATTAGTCCTTCTGATTGTAATTCAAGTGAAACTTTATCTACTTTGTATTTTGCACAAAATGCTAAAAAAGTTAAAAATAAAGCTGTTGTTAATGAAGAGTTATTAATTAATGATGTTAATGGGATTAAAGATGAAATTAAGAGATTAACTGATAAACTTAAAAAAGTTTATGAAGAAAATAATAGATTAAAAAGTCAAATGTCAAAAAATGCTATTGTTACTAGACAAAATTCGTTAAATGATGGTGTTAGTAAATTAATGGAAGATGTTGAAAAGAAAGATTTATTGGTTAAGAATTTAAGTAATGAAAATGATTTATTAAAAGATAAAAATCAGAAATTAGAATTGACTTTGAAAATTAAAGAAAAAGAAATAAATGATTTTAATTTAAAAATACAAGAAAATAGAGCTTTGATACATAATACAAATGAACAAATTAAAAATTATATAATGAATAATGCATATTTAACTGAAACTAATAATAATTTAACTTCTCAAATTGAAGAAATTAATAATAGATTTAATTCTCAAATTGATTCTTTAAAACAACAAAATAATAGTTTGAATGAAATTATTTCTTCTAAAGATAATACTATTGATAATTTAAGAAAAGATCTTGAAATTTATATTAAAAGAATGAGTGAAAAAGAACAAAAAGTAATTGAAATAAATAATATTATTGAAGATAAAAATAAATTTATTGATGAAATGAGAAATGAAAAAGAGAATTATATAAAAAAAGAAAAAATATTAAATGAACAAATAAATTTATTACAAGAAGAATCAAAGAAAAAAGATTTGATGTTAAATGATAAAAGTAAAACTTTAGATGAAATAAAAATGAAAGGAAAAACTGTTATTGAAAAATATGATTTAGAAATTGAAAAACAATCAAAAAATATAAAAAAATTAGAAGAAGATAAAAATAAATTTCAACAAATAATTAATGATTTAAAAATATTAATTTCAAATTTAGAAAACGAAAAAATTGATTTAAATGAAGATATAAAAAATAAACAATCTCAAATAAAAAGTTATTTAAATTCAATTAAATTATTAGATGAACAAAAAAGATTTTGTGAAAATGAAATAAAAAAATTAAAAGAAGAAAATACAAAATTAAGAGAAGAAAATGAAATATCAAATTGTTGTAAAGGAAATAATATGTCATCTAAAAATAATTTAATAGCAAAAACAAAAATGGAATATAATAAATTAAAAGAAGATTATCAACAATTAAAAAAAACAAATGAAAATTTACAAAAATTTATTTATAATAAAGGTAATAAAATAAATATAAATGATTTATCTAATTCTTTAAAAGAAAAAGAAAATGATTTAAATGATGCAAGAAGAATGATGCATATTCATATTGATAAAATAAAAAATATATTAAAAGATAGTGATTTTGATAATTATTCTGAAGAATTAAATTCAAATTTAATATCTGCCAAAACAATTGAAGATAAATTTTATTATTATTTTGAAAAAGTTAAAAATTATATTGATAATTTAAAATTAGAAGAAAAACATTTAAAGGAAGAATTAGATAATAAAGAAAAAGATATTAATTTTTTAAAAAGAAAAAATAATATTTATGATAGTATAAATATGATTCAAAAAAATGAACCTAAAACAATTAATTATAAAGGAAGAAATAATGCTTTAATTAATGCTTTAATAAAGAATGATTTAAGAAAAACTGTTAAAAAAAGAAAAATTAATGATACTCAAATTTTATCATTTAGTAATATTAAATTAAATGAAGATAATTTAGAAAATAACATTGAAAATAATATTAGTGTTACATCAAAAAAAAATTTTATTTATAGTAATTTACCTACAAATAATTCTACAAATAATCAAAATATTATTTATCCAAATACTTCAAATAAAGAAAATATAACAAGTATGTTTAAGTTATAAGTATTTATTTGAAATTAATTTTTACATTTTTTTAATTTATATATAAGTATTTTTAATTTTTGAAAAAAAATTTAACTGTTTAAGTAAAAATTTTATTTATTTTCAATTTTTTGTAGAAAAAAACAATAATTTACATATAATTCATAATAATATGAAATTTTAAACGAGTAAAACAATTTTAATTTATTATACAGAAAATTAATTAAATTTTTAATTTCCAAAAAATCATATTATTTTAATATAAATTTTATTCAATTTTAATATCACTTTTAACTTTCCTTTTCATAATACCATATAAACCACCTTTTGTAAAAGGGATTAACCAATTAAAACAATATTCTTGTCCAAATATTTCACATAATATTTCATATTTAGTTCTAATTTCAATCATCATTTCTTTTTTAAAATCATAAATAACAGTTCTTTCTTCTAAATTATAATATTGTTCCATCAATAAATTATAAGATAAAAAAAGCATAATAATATTAATTAAAATATGGAATAAAACTTTCAACCAAAATTTCCATTCCTCAGAAATAATATTATAAAATCTATAATAAATACAAAAATAAAAAAAAATAAATAAACTAAGAAAAGAACTAATGAATAAATAAATATTAAATAATATAAAAAATTTTTGATTAAATTGTCCAATACAATTATTAAACCAACCACAATGATGATCTCTCATATAAACACATTTATGACATTCATTACAATGATGTACTCCTTTAACTTTAGTTACAAAGCATGTTTGACATAAATTAACATCAAATCCTAATTCATTTTTATTTTCTTTACATTTATTAAATAATTCTTTTTTATATTTTGTTAAAGTAAATGTATTAGTTTCTTCTTCATCATTATCAGTATAATCATTATAACTACAAGTTAATTTTGGTTTTTCTTTTTTATTATTATAATTTATTGCTCTTTGTATAGCAAATTTTCTTGAAATTTTATATAAAATTAACATTCTTTCATTTGTTTTTTCTGTCACAAAACCTGGTTGAGTAAAATAAATTTGAAAAAAGGAAATTATACAATTTATATAAAAAAAAAGAAATAACCAATGAAAATATATATATTTTGTATTATTTAATTCTGGATATTGATATAATGAATAATTACAATATAAATTAAATAAATGAGTTATTATTCCAATATAAAAACGAATTTTGTATAAAAAATCACAACAAGACATAATTTTTTTTAAATAAATCAATAATTCCAAATAAAAAATAAAAATATAAAAAAATAAATAAAATATTAAATTAATAAATTATTATAATATGAAAATTTAAAAAAATATATAAAAAAAATTCAATATCATTTATTTTTCGAAAATGAAAAATAAGCAATAAAAGTTTTCCCAAAAAACTTACTATCAACTCCAATATATTTATATTCAGGATTTAAAATAGCTTTTCTTTTTTTTCCTCCATTTTTTCCATTATCATCAACAACCATTAATAAAGTAGAAACAAAAGGATCTTTTACTAAATCTTTAAAAAAACAATCAACTTCAAATCTTCTTTTAACTTCTTCAGCTTGTAATTTTAAATAAGAACTATCTTTCATTTGAGATTCAGTTTCAGGTAATTTTAAAACTATATTTTCATTATATTCTAAAGGAGGAATTGGTTTTAAATTTTTTAAAATATTAGATGCTTCTGTAAAGGCAATTTCTCCTTTTGATAAAGCAACTTTTACTTTTTTTTTATATATTATTTTATCTTTTTCTATTTGATCTCCTGTTATTTTATCTTTTACTAATACTTTTTCTATTCTTATATTTTTTTTTGATTCTTCTATTGTTTCTGCAAAAGAAACTGGATCTGAACGAATATTATTTATTAATTCTATTACTTTTAAATTGAAATTTATTGGGTTATTATTATCTTTTTCTTTTTCTTTTTTTAAAAATGAATTATCTGGTGAAAAAGAATTATTTTTTATTTGGTTTATTGAATTATCTTGAGATGGATATTGTAGACTTTTTAATTTTTTTTCTTCATTTTCATTTTCTTTTTGATTTATATTTATGTTTATATCTATTTGACTTACTACTTCATCTTTATCTTTTTTAAATGTTGGTTCTATATTTGAACTTATTTCTTCTTTGTCTTTAAGTAAATTAATTTGTATTTTTTGAGATTGGTTTTTTTCATCTGTTTGGTTTAATTCATTATTTTTATCATGTTCAAGTGAACTTTTATTACATTCACATCCCATTTTTTTATTTTAAAATATTAATTTTTATTTAATTTAAATTAAAAAATATAATTTATATATGAAAAAAAATAATGAAGAGAAAATTATTATAAATTTAAGTATTGTTTATGCATATTCACATAAAATTGATAATTTCATTTTGGAAACTAATTTAATAGATAATATAAATATTAATTTAAATGATTTAATAAATCAAGTAACTTCAAAAATTGATTTTCAAGGAAAAATTATTAGTTTATATGATAATGATTTAAAATTATTTATTTATTGTGGAAAATTTCCTTTAGAAAAAGAATTTATATTTGAATATAATAAAGATGAAATAATACAAATTAAATTAAGAGATATCATTTCTAAGCTTTTATATATAAATACAGAATTATTAGAAGATGAAAATGAAATAAATGATAGTAAAACAAATAATATATTTATTAGTTCTAAAAGTAAAAGAGCAAAAGAAAGAAAAATTGGAGAAATAATAAAAAAGGTTTATATGTGGAGAAAATTATATATTGGATATAAAGATGAAAATGGGAAATTAATTAAATTATCTCTTGAAGATTCAGCAGAAATAATTGGAATTAGTAAAAAAAGTTTAGATGATTATTTAATTCAATTAAGAATTGGAAAAATGTTTGGTTTTAATTTTAATGAACATAAAAATGATAAAGTAGGAATTTTAAGAGCTTTTGTTAAGAAAAAAAAACCTTTGATGGAAAATACAAAATATGACTCTTTTGATAATATTTTTTAATTTAAGAATCTATTTATCAATATATTCATACATATTACATATTAAATAATTAAAAATTTTTAATTTATTATAAAAATAATGTATTGAAGAATATGATTTTAAAGGATAAAATATTTATTGAATATAATTAATTTTTATTCTAATTCTCATATTAAAGGAAATATTATAAAAAAAAGTGAATGATTTTATTTAATAATTTTTAGAAGAATTTAATTAGAAAAACCTCCTGTTAATAAAATTAGAATAGGGTAAAAATTTTAATAATAATTAAAAAAGAAATTAATGATTATAAAAAAAAATTAAATAGTTAGAGCAATAATAAAAAATAAAAAAGTGTTTAATTTGAATAATAAAATTAAATATAGAAATATTGAAATTGAAAAAATTTATGATAAATATAATAAAAGTGGAGAAAGAAAAATCTAAATTAAAGATATTTTCAAAATAAATAATCAATTAAAAGAAAATAGTAATCGAATAAAAATTAATTAAAAGAAAAAATAACAATTTAACTAAAAATAAAGAAATAAATGAAATTAAAGCAAAAAAAATGAACAAAATAATGAAATTAAATTTCTTCAAAAAACAAATTCTTTAATACCAGAATTAAATAATTTTGATAATGAAAATGAAAAAAAGAATTTTGAAAATTATTATCAAATTCAAATAATAAAATTGTCAAAAATTTTAATATAGTAAAAGAAATAACAAACAAATTAAATAACTATTCTAAAGATTCCCAATACAAAATTATATCATTCCAAAAATAATATCAGATTACATTTTATTAATAGATAAATTAAATTATAATTTCCATCAAAGTTATAAAAAATATATAATTAACTTTTTAGATAGTTCAAATTATTTATCATTATATGATACAAGAACTTCAATAATTTAAAATTTCTTTTAATCCCTCATTTTCAAATTTAAATAATTTTAAATTTTTTTCCTTATCATAACTATTATTTCATCATCAAATAATAAAAACAAAAAATTTTTATAAATCAATGATTGATTATTACATATCATTTAATCATATTTTTAAATAATCGAATTAATAATATTATATTTCTAAAAAAAAGTAGATTTTTATCAATATTTTTTGATAATTGAAAATATTATTTTCTATTTTTTATTCTTTGAATTTATCCAAAATTTATTTCAATAAAATTATATTATTTTAAAACAAAAATATTATCTCCCATGTTATATTTAATCAAATATTAATTTAATATTAAAACAAAGATATATTTCCAAAAAAATCTGAAAAAAAAGGAATAAATATTAAAACAATTCCAAGTGTATAATAAAATTTTTACATCTAATTTTCAAGATTCAAAATCCTTTTTTAATAATATCTCCCAAAATTCAGAAACAATAATAGATAATTTAGAAGTAAATGATGATATTACACAAAACTATTGATTTAAATATGAATCAAAAATATGATTATAAAAAATTAGATAAAAATATAGATTTTATTATTGAGAATAATTCAAATAATGAAAATAATAATACAATAGGAGAACTTTTGCGAAATATTATTAAGAATGAAAAAGTTAAAAAAAAACCTAATTATGTTCAAATAAAAAAATAATAAAAATAATAATTTTCTAAATCAAAATAAAGTTTTTCATACCCAAATGAAAAAAAATATGATTTCAGATGAAAATAATAAAAATAATATTAATATAAAACAAAATAATCATTTAAGTATAGATAAAAATATTATAAAAAATCCAAATAATAACATAATTAAAAGAAAAAATAATTATCAAATTCATTTTAAACATAATATTAATAATTATTCAAAATCTAAGACTAGAAAAAATAGTAATTATGATGTAGAAACACAAAATTTATTAACTGAAAAAGGAATAAAAACAAAATAATATATATATTTTTTATGTATTATTACATTAAATAATAATTCTTTAGCAACAACATCTAACTCTATTTCTAATCAAATCAATACGTAATAAGTTAAAATATCCATGAATAAATATTACAAATAATAAAAAATTTAAAAAAAATTTATTCAAAAAATATAAATCCATTTACTATAAAATTAAAAAACAATTAATTAGAAATATTATTCTAAGGCATTAGAGAATTTTTCAAATAAATTTATAAAAACATCTGAAAAGTATATAAGAATTTATTCTCATTATAAAACATAAAATTTTATTTATTAATTGTATTTGACTTTTATAATTTAAAAAATAATTTTTTAACTTTAGAATATATATATAAAGAATAAATTGTAATTTTTTATATTTCTTAATTGTATATGCTTTTAATTTAATTAATATTATTT
>JAJJLH010002048.1:0-62386 GCA_023806865.1 Isotricha sp. YL-2021a
ACCAACCATTTTACCTTTATAAAGAGCACCAATAGCTTGGCAGCAGTCTTCGATTACGTGTAAGTTATGTTTCTTAGCAACAGACATAATTGCATCCATATCACAAGGCTGTCCGTACAAGTGGACAGGAATTATAGCTTTTGTCCTTGGAGTAATTGCCGCTTCTAATTTTGATGCATCCATATTAAATGTGTCAGCATCTATATCAACGAATACCGGTTTTGCACCGACAATTCCGATAGCCTCTGTTGTTGCAACAAAAGTGAATGCAACAGTAATAACTTCATCCCCGGCACCAATATCAAGTGCTCTTAAAGCTAAATGTAGAGCATCTGTACCGGAGTTTAAACCAACTGTGTATTTACATCCGATAAAGTCTGCCAATTCTTGTTCCAAAGCTTTTGTGTTCGGCCCCAATATGTATGAGCCGGAACGTAGAACTTCGCATACTGCTTTTTCAACTTCTGTGCCAATTGTGGCATATTGACGTTTTGAATCTAAAATAGGTATCATGCTTTTCTCCTTTTTATACTACCCCGATGTTCTAAGTATAACATAGGTAAAACCTGTCTTTATATAAATTTAATACTGTTTTTTTTATCATTTCTGTTAAATATTGTAAATATAATATTGCAGCGTAACAAATTTTTCTTATTTTGTATTTTGAATAAAATCAAAAAGAGGATTTCGCGATGAAAATACTTCCGATAAATCAGTTATATACGGCAGGCGCAAGACAAAATTTCAATGCGGTATGTTCGGTGTCATGTGTATACGTAGGCGATGAATACTACGGATATAGAAAACATCAGGTGCTTCATGACGCTGCAAGTGCCCTGGCACATGATATGCATGCAGGTACACTACCACCCAATGTTAAGGCTAAACTCCGCAAATACTTCCCGGATTACGTGGAAGGAGGGGCAACGGCCACGACATGTTACAGAACTGATAGCAAAGGAAGATATTTCCCCCGCCAAAACTGGGCAAATGTCCTTACAGGATATGATGCGGAAATATATAGGAGATGTACTTTCCCGGATGATACGTTAGAAGAAAGAAGGGTAAAACAGCTGGATACTTTTGAAAGAATTTTTCGTAATTCTGGTCAAATAAAGGAACTTTGTTTGTACACAAAAGTGACAGAAAACAAGGGTAAAAAAGTGCTGACAATTACGGATGTCTCGCTTGCATCCTCGATTCCTCCGGTAAGAAACGGTGAACATACATATTATTAATTGTTTTCTGACGATTAACAAAGAATTTTTATTGATTAATTTTGCAATTCTATATGCTTTTCTAGCTTAACATCTTTTAAAAACCTCTTGTAAGTATTTATTATTCCAAGTACCATGAGGCATGTAATTTATTAATAGGAGAGTGTAAAATGAAAAGTTTGATTAAGGGAGTGCTTTGTACAGCGGTTATTGCTTTTGGAATGATGCCTGCGATGGCATTTCAATTTCCGGATGTTGCGATAAATCACTGGGCAGCATCTCAAATAAATATTTTGTCTGATGAGGGTGTAATTGTCGGTTATCCTGACGGTACATTTAAACCCGATGATAATGTTACAAGAGCAGAATTTGCTTCTATGGCTATAAAGGCTTTAGGTCAAGAGCACACAAAAGTTGCTCAGCCTGTTGAATTTACGGATATTACAAGGGATTACTGGGCATATGATGCTATTCAAAAAGCTTTGTATTTTGATTTGATTTCAAGTTCAAAAGAGGGTTCTCTATTCAGACCTGATGACAATGTATCGAGAGAAGAAGCAACAACTGTTGCAGTTAATGCTTTAACTACTGAACAAATCAGCCCCGCAAAGGCTCTTGAAGTTTTATCAAAAAAATATGCTGATGTAGGAAGTGTTTCTAAAGAATTCTTAATTCCTGCAGGTAAATCAGAAATTTTAAATATGATAGTTGTTGCTCCCGGCAAGGCACAGCCTGTTCTTGAACCTGCAAGACCTGCAACAAGAGCTGAGGTAGCTGCAATTTTGTACAACATGAGGGAGCAAGCAAAGCTCAATCCTAACGCAAAACTTGCAGAAGCAATGCGTAAAAAAACAGGTAACGGATATGTTATAGAAGGTGCAACAGTTCAAGGCAGTATCGGTACAATTCCGGCAGGAGCTATCGTTCCGATTAAACTTACAAAATATGTATCTTCTCAAACTTCTGAGGCAGGAGATGTATACGTAGCAGTTGCTCCGCAAAACTACACGACTAAAGATAAATACATCCTTGTTTATGAAAATTCTAACTTCAAAGGTCAGTTGCTTGATGTTAGAAGCGGTAAATGGTTTGTAAGAAATGGTGTATTGGTATATGAAAATTCATTGATTACAACGGGTAATGACCAAATAACCGATTTCAAAGCTACAGGCGAACTTTCAAAGAACAGAAATTGGTTTATGAAGTTTGTAAGAGCAACATTGAAAGGAGAAAAACTTGAGGCAGCTCCGACAGATGTTGTGTATATGAGATTACTTAAACCGGTAAAAATCGACTTAACTAACGGCTGGATATACGAAGAATAAGCGTTTCCTGCCACACAAAAAATATGTCAACTGAAGAAAAAATAAACGATTTACAAGATATATTGAGAGAAGACTCTGAAAATTACAGGGCAAGGAGAGAACTTGCCCTGCTTCTCGTTGATAATGGTTATGCAAAAGAAGCAATACAGCATATTGCATACTTACTCACAAAATTTCCGGAGGATGAAGAACTTTATTACAATTTAGGTATTGCGTACGAGAAAGAAAAATTATTTGAGGATGCAAAAACTTGTTATATAAAGGCGATAGATTTATCTGAGAATAATTACGATGCAATATACAATCTCGGATTGGTTTATACTGAGCTAAAAGATTATGAAAAGGGAATAGAATGCTTTTCAAAGGTTCTTTCTTCCGATATAGAAGATTCGAATTCTTATTTTAATTTGGGATTGTGTTATTTAAAGATCGGAAACCTTGTAAAAGCATTCGAAAATTTTCAAAACACAATAGATATTAATGACGATGATATTTATGCCCATTTTTATATGGGAAATATTTTGTTCCAAGTTGGTGATTATGAAGATGCAAAGGACGAATTTAAAAAGGTTATAGAGATTTCTCCGGATTATAGTTGGGCATATTATAATCTGGCCTGTATTGCTTTTGAAGAGGGCGATTATGAGGCCGTTTCAAATAATTTGGATAGAACAATCGAGTTAAATCCAAAAGATGAAAATGCATACATAAATTATGCAAAACTTTTGACGAAATTAGAAATGTACACAGAAGCAAAAACTGTAATGGATGCCTGTATTCAGAATTGTCAAAATGTCGGTCAGCTAAATTATTATGCCGCTCAAATAGCGAAAATGGAAGGTAATTCTGAAGATTACGTTAAATATTTGAATGAAGCAATTATAAATAAGGATACTTTAGATATTGATGTATACAAAGTAATGGCTGAGCTTGAAAAATTTAATGATAGTGAATCGACCTAGTTTATTGCAACTTTGTAACGTATTTGTTTTCTGCTGAAAAATAACATATTATTATAGTATGAGAGATTCTAGGATTATTATAGTTGATGATGAGAAAATGGTTACCTCGGCTTTTAAAACGCTGTTAAAAGTTGAAGGTTACAATAATGTTGAAGGATTTAATAATCCGGTTGAGGCTGTTGAATATCTAAAAGAAAACACCCCGGATATTATCGTTTCAGATTTTATGATGCCGGAAATGAACGGATTGGAATTTTTGACAGAAGCAAAAAAACTTCATCCAGAAGTGAGTATGATTATGCTAACAGGGTATGCAGATAAAGAAAATGCAATCCGTGCAATTAACGAAATCGGCTTGTATAAATATATAGAAAAGCCGTGGGATAATGATGATTTGCTTTTGAATATAAGAAACGGTATTGAAAGAAGCAATTTGCTTGCAAAGCTGAGAGAAAAAATAAATGAATTAGAAGATGCAAAACATCAATTAGAGATTTATTCTACCGATTTGGAACGACTTGTCGCAGAAAGGACAAGAGATTTGACCATAGCGAACAGTAAATTGTCGGGTATTATTAATTATTGTGCAGACGGTATAATTATACTGGATAAGAACGGTAATATATCTCAGGCAAATCCTGCGTGCGAAAATATGACAGGGTTCAGCGAGACTTCCTTGTGCAATATGAAATTCCAAGAGATTGCATATCTTACGGATAAAAAAGATAATGATTCCCTCAATAACAAAGAAGGCGGTATATTTGGTCTAAACAATGATAACCATGATGTACTTGTTAAGAATTGTATGATTGTTAATAAGTTGAGTGCGGCAGAAGCTCCTGTTGAAATTAATTTTGCTGCGATTAATTCCGATGACGAGGAGCCGAGGTATGTCGGAGTTATAAGGGATGTAAGTAAGCAAAAAGAGACAGAACGTTTGAGAGATGATTTTATTGCTACTCTTACCCACGATTTGAGGACGCCGTTGCTTGCCGCAATTCAGACATTGAAATTTTTCTTGGATGGTTCTTTAGGGCCTGTCGAAGAGAAACAAGCAGTGTTATTATCTACTATGCTGCAAAGTAATGAAGATTTACTCGGTTTGGTCAATGCGCTTTTGGAAGTTTACAGATTTGAAAGCGGTAAGTTGACTCTGTGCAAAACGGTATTCCCTGTGAAAGATTTGGTAACTCAATGTTATGATGAGTTGAAGCCGCTTGCTGATAAAAAAGATATTGAATTTAAATTAGACTGTGAAATAGATGAAAAATTGGAGATTACTGCAGACAAAGCTGAAATTAAACGTGTAATGATAAACTTGTGCGGTAATGCGGTAAATTATACAAATAAGGGCGGAGAAATTGTAATAACCGCAAAAGCGGAATCAAGTGATTTTATATTCTCTGTGTCTGATAACGGAAATGGTATTCCCAAAGAAGATATTCCGAAACTGTTTAGCAGATTTTCTCAGGGCACGACTCGCAAACGCTCAACCGGTACGGGACTGGGGCTATATTTGTCTCGTCAAATCATAGAAGCTCATGGCGGAAAGATTTGGCTTGATAGCAAATTAAATAAGGGTAGTGAATTTACATTTTTACTTACAAATGTTGTGAAAGAAGAAAGACAGGTCGCAAATGGTTAATGTTCTGATAATTGAAGATCAAGATATGGCGAGAGTGGCTTTATCTGTTGTTCTGAGCAAAAATGAAAATATTCATATAGCAGATATGGCAACAGACGGTTTGGAAGGTGTTGATAAAGCTATCAAATGGCAGCCTGATTTGGTTATTATGGATATTGGCTTACCTTCTATTGACGGAATAGAGGCTACAAGAAGAATAAAAGAAAATAATCCTAATATGAAGGTTCTTATGTACACCTCAAGAGAGGATGAGAATGATATTTTTGACGCTTTTCAGGCCGGTGCTGACGGATATATTACAAAAGGTGCAACGGTTGAACAGACCTTGTCGGCGGTGCTTGCAGTCAGTGAGGGTACAGGCTGGCTTGATCCTGCCATAGCAAAAGTAGTATTAACAAATATTAGAAGGGGAAGCGTTACAGAAGGCAGACGCGGAGAAATTAATTATAAACTCGGTAAAAATTTATATGGTTTGACAGAAAGAGAAATGGATGTTTTGGCATTGATTGTTGATGGTCTTACAAATCCTCAAATTTCTGACAAATTGTGTATAACTATTTCTACAACAAAAACGCATGTTCATAGTATTTTGCAAAAATTATATGTTAGAACAAGAGCCAAAGCTACCGCAATGGCAATGAAAGAGGGTTTAGTATAGATGAAACGTCTTATTGCTCTGATAAGCGTACTTACAATTTTGGCAGTACCTGTGGCAATAGGTGTTGATTTTGATTGGTATGAATTAAAATCCAAAGTAAAGGATAAAGTTGTTCCTCAGAAAGACTATGCAACGAGAGAGGCGGAGTATCTTAAACGAATAGAGAAGGATAGAATAAAAGAAGAGTATGGCAGAAAAATAATGGATAGGCATCCTTCAGGCTTTATGAGTGTTGAAGAATATGAAAAACTGTCAAAGCCTGTTGACAAGATGTCTATAGATTATGATATGCCAAAGGTTGACAAGCCTTATGATATGCAATATGTGCCGCACCCTATCTACAAACTTGCAAAATATAATGATCCACCGGGATCTCCAAATCTGACGATAAGAAGGGAACTATTCCAAACAGGACAATTAAACTTGCCCGGAATAACTTCTCCGGATTTTACTTTTATGGTTTATCCTGCTGTGTACTATTATCCTGAAACGGCAGCAGTCAGTTGTGATTTATTTATGATTGCGTTGAGAGATAATGACAGTGCGGTAAATAAAATATTAAAAGCTAATATAGCAAACAGATTCCCGATACCTATTCTATCAACGGATAAAGAGCTTGCGAACTTATCTACACACAGAACTCTTACGCCAATTGATTTTTCTGTTGACGGTAAAAAATTGCTGGTAAAAGAAAAAATTGGAAGTTCTGAAGACGGTATATGGCAGACAAACATTATTGTGTACGATTTTTCAACAAGAACATCCTATAATTTGGTCGAGTTGCGTGCTGCAATAAGTTATTATTGGAAAGAGTATAAAGGTTTGGATTTAGTTGATAAGAGGTGGGATATATTCCCGCTTGGGTTTAGCAAGGGTAATCCTGACAGAATAATGGTAACATCATATGCATATACGGGAGAAACTCCGGTATTTTTGGGTGTTTGGTCAATTGATTCTCACGGTGAGCAATCCAGATTGATTTCTTTGCAAAATGGCAGTATAGAAGTTGCATCTAACGGATTTAAAATTGTTCAAGACGGGGTTGTAGACAAAACTTTAGTTGAGATACAAGAAAAATTTGAGCGGGATTTTGAAAGGAAACAAATAAAAGCTGCCAAAAAAGAAGATAAAGCAGAAGTTAAAGCTATGGAAAAAGAAATGAAAGAAAAGCTTAAAGAGGTGGACAATCAGTTTAAGCTTGAAATGGAAGAATATAAACTGAAAGAAAAGCTCAAAACTTCAACAAGTGAAAATGAAAGTATAGAAAAATATAATGAAATGCTAGAAGCTTTATATGAAAAGAGAAGAATAAAAGCTGAAAAGGCCGAGCAAAAACAACAAATAAGAGAACAAAAGCAGCAAGAAAGAGAACAGAAAAAACAACTTAGAGAACAAGAAAAAGCTGCAAAAGATGCTATTAAAAAACAGCAGCAAGAAAACACCCCACCAAGCGGCGGCCAGCCTATTCAACAGACTCCGTAAAAGTTTTAACTGCAAATATTGCGCAAAGTATTCAGGATGTTGTCAGTTATTTCTTGAATATATTCTTGGGAAACCATTCCGTTTATTACGGCATCGGAAATTTGGTATGTAGGTCTGATATACTGCTGTGCCGTTGTGTTTACATCTTTGAATTGAAGATCGGCTGCTACTCCTGTCTTGCCGCGTGTCGCAGCACGTCTGTACCATCTGTCTTTAATAACTTCAAGCGGAGTATAGACATATACTTTGACATCCATTATGTCACGTACTCCTTCGTTAAGAACATAAAGACCTTCATTAAGGATAACTTTTGCCGGATTTTTTACATCTCCGTCAGGATGAGATTCGCACGTTACAAAATCATATCGGGGAGATACAACCTGTTCACCTTTTTTAAGTTTTACAAGATGTTCCTTCATTAATTCCAAATCAATTACATCCGGAGTATCAAAGCTGAACCCGGTTTTAAAGAGAGCCTCATAGCTGCCGGCTTCTTTAAGTTCTTTTGAAGTGTCTTTATAGTAGTCATCACATCTAATAACTGTATAAATGCCTTCTTTTTTATCTTTGACACAAGCTTTTATTGTATTGTCTACAAAAACTGTTTTGCCGGAAGCACTTTCTCCTGTTATCCCTATTAGGAATGTTTTTTTCTTTTCCTGAACAACTTTTCTTGCGATGTCCATTATAAGGTTATCAGATATTCTTAAAAATAAAGGTTGGTCCTGCTTCTTGTCTTCTTCAAGAATACCTTTAAGAGAGTCCACTATTGCGGATATTATTTCCATATCCTCTCTGTTTGAATAATAATTATAACTTGTTAAATCGTAAGATTTCATCATTTCAACCAAATTCCCAAATATCAGTCTCTTATATTTTACAGTAAAGGAAACAAAATTTCTCATAATAATAAATTTTGTAACAATAATGTATAAAAAGTTAAAGTTTTGCCCTAAATCTGCCGTAGCACAAACTGTTAAGATTAACGGGAGTTGAATATGAATAGTTTATCTAGAGAAGAAAGAGCAAACATGGAGACAAGTATGGATTTAGCACTAGAACAATTTTTTAACAACGTTTTAAATTACATTTTAATTGAAGAATAGTTTTCGCAAAACGGATAGTTGGAACACCCCTATTGCAATTTGTGTTGTTTTGTTGTAGTATACTTGTACTCTTAAAACAACTACAAGTCCATAAAGGTGGTGAAATATAAATGGCAGAAGTTAAAGTTGGCGAAAACGAAAGTATCGAAGTAGCACTTAGAAGATTCAAAAAGAAAATCCAAAAAGCTGGTATTCTTTCTGAAGTTAAAAAGCGTGAAAGATATGAAAAGCCGAGCGTAAAAAGAAAACGCAAATCTGAAGCTGCTCGTAAGAGAAAAGTATAAATTTAATTTATATAAAAAAGAGGTTAACTAATCAGTTAACCTCTTTTTTTATTTTGTTTCAATATAATTTGTATTAAGTCTGTATTCTTGATTTGTTTCGTTAATGTCGATTTTATTTAAAATAGTAGCACGTTTTTTCCTAAACAACATATCGACAAAAGCTTCCAATCTTGTTACAAATCCTGCTTCTCCTGTTTGTTCATCTATTGTCAGATTTATAATAGGCTTGTTATATTGTTTAGCTTTCCTGATAATTCTCTCAACCATTAACGAGTCCGGACCGCATCCAAAGGCATTAAGTGCAATTATCCCGTCAATTTTATTATCTTTTAGATAATGTCCTGCCGTTCCTGTCATTTCGTACTCATTTGCCCAGTATAAGCGTTCCCCGATTGTATTTATGCCTTCCAGTGCTTGTTCTTTTGATAATTGAAGAGAAGTGTATACTTTTACGTCCATTTCCTCTAATTTTTCTATAATCTTCATAGAGGCTCTGTCATCATAGATGTTATATCCATGTGAAACAAGAGCTACTGAAATGGGGTGTTCTTTTGTATCGTTTTCTATTAAAACTTTTCCCTGCAAAGCATTGCTAAGGGCTTTTTTATAGCTCATTCCGGATTTTGTCATAATATAAAAGTTATTAAAAGTGCGCCATCCTGCTTTTGATGCTTCTTTGATTTTTTCCATATCGGTTATACCGAACGGAGCAGCAGCTTGAGCCAAAAATTCGTACAAGCCCTGTTTCTTTTCGGATTTGTCCAAAGTAGCTTCAACCATAGTGAACGGTTGTTTTATTACATTCCTTATTAAATCGGGGAGCCCTCTTATTTTTGAACAATTATAAATTTTTGGAGCAATCGATTGAATGGATGGTACAAAAATTTTGTCAACACCTTTATTAATAAGGTTTAGTACATGTCCGACATATATTTTAATAGGCAGGCATGTTTCTGTAACAACAAGAGCAGAACCGTCTGTCATTGTCTGTTTTGTTGTCATATCAGAAAGAACGATTTTTATTCCGAGAGCGTTAAAAAATCCAAAATAAAAAGGATAGTTATGATAAAAATTCATACCTCTTGGGATACCTATAATCATTTCATTTTCGACTGATTGCATTTTAAATCTTTCTCCCTGCACAGGTGATTTGCTACTACTTGAATAATACTTCAAATATAAAAATTTTGCTATAACTTTGTAAACATTTATAAATTCAACGAGAGATGTTCATTATAGCGTTTTTGCAGAATTTCTAACCTCATATTATCCGAACTGCTTGTGTTTTTGAACATTTCTGATTTGTTTTTATACCATAATATTTCAAATTCAATAGCTTTTATTATTCCGGATGAGTTTTCATTATTTAATTCTTTTTTATCAAATATCACCTTTCTGGTTTCAAAATTTGATATTTTTATTGACTTTAGGAAATTACATGATTTAGGCGAAAGTCCCCCGCCAATTGTATATAATTTGCCCAATCCAAATATTTTTTCAGAAAGTTTTTTTGATATTTGCTGCAGTTCTTCAGAATCAACATACGAACAATCTTTGCCCAAAGATTTTGCCATATCGCTCCTGCCAAACACAATCCCCGTAATATCTTTAAAGTACGCACTATTGATAATTTCATCAATATTATTTACGCCCGAAACAGTTTCTATATTTATAAAAAGATTTGGTTGATTTTTATTTTCATAGACCTGATTAATTGAGTCTACAAATTTTTCAACGGCATATGCAGATTCAATCATAGGTGCAACTATTGTCCTTGCAGATAATTTTCTGGCAAAATTCATGTCGTTTACGGCGGCGCAACCTCCGATTTTAACGGTTAAATCAAGTCCGACAGATTTTGCTAAATCAGCAAGATATTTTGTTTCTTCATAGGTTGCACCTTCTGTTTCGAATTCAGACTTTAGTGCGGTAACGTTATGTTTTGCTTTTAAGTCAGTAAGTATATCTTTTATTTTTAATTCAAGATTGTTCAATATTTTCCCTTACATAAAATTTCTGCATACATATTATACTATAAATTATAACCACTTGAATATTGCATTAACAAGTTTTGCGGCAGATTCCACTGCTTTGTCTTGTATATCTGCGTTATCCCAAAAATTTTCTGCAGATATATATTCACGTACAATTTGTCTTGCGTATGTGCCTATTGCAACTCCTGAAATGTCAATACCGCAAAGTGCGGCTAATTCTGAAGATTTGGAATTAGTTCCGCCGGAGAGCAGTGTATATGCCGGCAAGTTCATTTTTTGTACGATTTCTGCTGTTGCAACTGCCTGCAATGTTGATTTGTAATCATCTTTCCCTCCGGACATAGGTGCACCATCAGCCTGAATTATTGTACTGTACGGTTTTCTTGTCGAAAGTGTTTTTTTAAGACGTTCTGCAAGTTTTTCATTACTCAATTTTGAACGGTCAATACAAATACTTAAAATGCCGTCGTACAACTCATTCATAATGCTCCATTTTTCATATATATCAGATTCGTTATCAGTAATTGCGTGTAACTCCAAACAATCTATGCCTTCTTTAATTATAGGCGGTAAAACTTGTTTTAAATCTTTTTCTTCGCTTATAAAATAAACTGCACCGGATGCGCAGGTATCTTTACATCTGGCACAGCCGATACACCCTGTTTTATCGACATAATTGAAATAAATATCTTTAGATATAACATTTTGAGGACAGGCTTCTATACAGGCACCACATTGCTTGCACAGTTTATGATTTATTTCGGCTTTATTTATATGCGGATCTCCTTTAATTCCGACACTTACGCATAAATATCGGTCCTCTAATATTCCGGCTTTTATAAGCCCTGATTTTGCAGCCTTTATAACTTCAAGATTTGCAGATAAATCAAATAAATTGCAGCCGGCTTTTGAATACACATAAACCAGCTTTTCTACTTCGGTTATATCTTCATTACCTGCTCCGCACACTAATTTGAAGCACTTTTTATTTCTCAGTATATCTGATAGCATAACAAAATAATATTATCACAAATTAAGTAAAATCTTATTAAAATTGCGTAATGATTTATGAAAATATCTGTTGGACATGGTAGAATTTTATTGAGCATGCTATATATTAGCTGGATTAAGGATAAATAATAAAAAAGGATGGGATAACTTGGATATATATTCAATATTGACATTAATTGGCGGTTTGGCTTTTTTCCTTTACGGAATTTCAATCATGTCATCAGGCTTGGAAAAAGTTGCTGGCGGCAGGTTAGAAAAACTTTTGAAGAAGATGACCTCAAATCCGCTTAAAAGCTTCGCTCTTGGTGCAGGTATAACAGCGGTTATACAATCATCTTCCGCAGTTACTGTTATGCTTATAGGGCTTGTAAACTCGGGAATTATGCAATTACATCAAACGGTAAGTGTAATAATTGGTGCGAATGTAGGAACAACAATTACGGCTTGGCTTTTGAGCTTAACAGGTATTCAAGAAAGTGCGGGAGCTATATTTAAACTTTTAAAACCTGAATCATTTTCACCTGTACTTGCTATGATTGGTGTTTTGATGTTCATGTCGTCAAAAAACAATCGTCGTAAAAGTATCGGCTCAGTTTTTCTTGGCTTCGCTATATTGATGACAGGCATGTGCTTTATGGCGGAGGCGATGGCTCCCTTGGGTGAAATCCCGGGTTTCCAAAAAGCAATGGTTGCTTTTTCAAATCCGTTTTTAGGTTTTGCTGTCGGTATGATTTTAACAATGTTAATTCAAAGTTCATCCGCATCAATAGGTATATTGCAAGCTTTAACTCTTGTTGGCGGTGTATCGTGGGGAGTGGCGGTGCCGGTTATACTCGGTCAGAATATGGGAACTTGTATATCTGCAATTATTGCAAGTATAGGTGTTAGTACAAATGCAAAAAGGGTTGCCGGTGTGCATGTAGTATATAATATTCTCAGCATAGGATTTTTCTTCCCATTGTATTTGATTACAAGTATTTTTATAAAAAATACCTTGTTAGTGCATGATATTACACCTTTTGGTGTTGCGGCATTCCATACTGTTTATAATATATTTACGGCGCTTGTATTATTCCCTTTTGCAAATTTCATAGAGAAAATTACCATCAAATTTATACCGGAAAAAGAAAACTCCGATACAACTGTCCTTTTGGACGACAGGCTTTTGCTGGCGCCAACCCTTGCTATCTCTGAATGTTACAGAAAAACTATTGAAATGGCAGAGCTCGCTCAGGATAACTTTATAAGTGCTTCAAGGATGCTCAAGAGCTTCCACCAAAAGAAGGCTGAGCAAATTGTTGAAAACGAAGTAAAAATAGATACTTACGAGGACAAATTAGGTTCATTTTTGCTCAAGTTGTCAAGTAAGTTTTTAACAGAAGAAGACAGTAATAAAATTTCGCAAATCTTGAGTGTAATTGGTGACTATGAAAGAATTGGCGACCATGCAAGCAATATACTCAAAGTTGCGGAAAAACTCAAAGATATGGATAGTAAACTTTCTGATGAAGCGATAGAAGAATTAAAAACTATCGTAAATGCGAATATAGAAATTTTAACACTGACACTTGAAGCATATCGGACTGAAAATTTGGAAATTTCTTCACAAGTTGAGCCGCTTGAAGCCGTTATTAAAAAAGGTGTAAGAAGAGCTAAAAATAACCATATACAAAGACTTAAAGTGGGACAATGCAGTGCGGATGTCAGTTTCTTATTCTCGGATTTGTTAAATGATTTGAGGAGAATAGCTGCTCATTGCGGTAATATTGCAACAAGTGTTATTCAGCTTTATGATTCAACTTTTGATAAGCACGAATACAGCCACAGAAATAAAGCTGAAGATGAAGAGTTTACCAACAGATACAAAGACTACAAATCAAGATACAGAGTTGAAAAAAAGGAACTTACTGAGAATGTTGGTTAGTTATCTGCTTTCATATCAATCAAATTAACAACGGTATTTTTAATCAGGCTGGCTGCCCATTTTATAATTAATATACCGCCCAAGATTCCTATGATTGAATCGAAGTATATAATGTTGAAGTATTTTCCTATTACAAGTGCCATGATCGCCAAAATAGAAGTTAGTGCATCAGCCAAAATATGGTAATATGCCGATTTAAAATTATAATCTTCGTGTTCCTCATGTCCCTCATGTTCGTGTTCACAATGGTTATGTTCACAGTTTTCATGCGGTTTTTCCATAATATAAATGCAAATAGTATTAACAACAAGACCGATTACCGCAACCAATAATGCTTCATTGAACTGAATGTTTATAGGCTTAATCAGGCGTTGAGCAGCTTCAATAATAATCCAAAACCCTGTTAACCCAAGGAAAATTGAACTTGTATATGCGGCTAACGTACCTATTTTATCTGTTCCGTTTGGGAATTTAGGCGAGTTCTCATACTTACGAATAAGAACGTATGCTGCATATGTTAACCCTAGTGCAAGGGCATGTGTTCCCATGTGGTATCCGTCAGCTAATAAAGCCATAGAATGGGTAATGTAGCCGTACACAATTTCGGCTATCATAGCAGCAACTGTGAATACAATTACATACAACGTTTTTTGTTCATTACCTTTTGTTATTTCGTGTGTATGATGATGCGCCATAATTTTAATCCTTGTTCAAGTTATATATTAGCATATAATTCAAAAATATAAATAAAAATTTGTTATCAGGATATTTTATGCAAAAATCTTTGACAAACAGAAAAATTTCGTATACTATGATTGACAAATACATCTTATGTGAGAAAGTAATTGTTTTAAAAGAGGGTTGGACAATAATTAAAAGTATTTTTTGCAAAGCTGATAAAAAAGGTTTTACTCTTGCAGAAGTGTTGATAACACTCGCTATAATAGGTGTTGTTGCAGCGATGACTATGCCTACCCTTTTGGCTAATGTTCAAAAGGCGATTGCTATTACTCAGATAAAGAGAACTTTTGCAATTTTGAGCAACACTACATATATGGCAGAAGCGGATTATGGTGCAGCTTCGGGTTGGGAAATGAAAAACGGGAATAGCCGTGACGGAGCTAAATTTTTTGCGGAGAGATATATAATTCCGTATGTAAGAACTGCAAAAATTTGTACAAATAATAATGATGCGGATTGCGACTACACTATACGCGGATTAAATAACGCAACAATTAATATGTATAAAAATCAGACATACCGTTTTTATCTGGTTGACGGTTCTTTTGTAATACTGTGGGCAAATCAGAATATGGGTTCATCCGGACACAGAAAGCAAGTAACGATATATTTCGATATAAACGGTAAAAAAGGTGCGAACAGTATGGGGCATGACGTGTTTAAGCTCGAATATATCTTAAACTCCGGAACAAAGCCGAAACAATATGTAGGGAAAATTCTTCCTGCATACGTAGAATATAATAGAGATACTTTGTTAACTGCCCGCAACGAAGGTTGTCATAAAAACAAAGAAGGAATTGCTTGTCTTGCCGTAATATACAATGACGGCTGGGTATTTGCTAAAGATTATCCTTGGTAATTCTTTAATTATTGTATGATTAATAACAAAGAGCCGAAAAACAAAAACTTTCGGCTCTTATTTTGGATTAAAAATATTTACTATAAACACATTTCAAAGATTTTTTCTACATCTTTTGGTGTTAAATCTCTGTAACCATGCATAACTTCACCAAAGCAGGATTTTTTAGCCATAGCTTCAAAGTGTGTTTTATCTATGTTCAAATCAGTTAAGGTTGGTTTTAATCCTAGCTCTTCAAACAGGTATTTCTTAAATCGTTCAATTGCTGCCTTAGCTCCTTCCATATCCGAAGTATTAGAATTAAGACCAAATACATTTACACCGAACTTTTTAAAATCGGGTGCTGTTGTTTCATCCAAAACGTATTCCATCCAACGGGGCATAATTATGGCTAAACCATGTCCATGAGTTATATCATAAAATGCAGATAACTCATGCTCTATTAGGTGATTTGTCGGCATCATATTATCGCCTTCAAATAAAAATCCGTTCAAAGCCCAAGAAGCAGCCCACATTAAGTTTGCTCTTGCCTTATAATTTTCGGGTTCTTTCACTGCTATAGGACCATATTTAACAACAGTTTTTAATACAGCTTCCATCATCATATCAAGCATTTCCATTTTTTCTAATTTTGAAAAATAGCAACAATCAAATAAATGAGCAATAATATCCGCACTTCCTGCTGCCGTTTGATACTGACTAACTGTAAACGTATTTGTTGGGTCTAAAAATGAAACTTTTGGCTGTAACTGAGGGTTAAGAATAGCTAATTTTTCATTTGTTTCCATATTGGAAATAACTCCGCCGCAATCCATTTCTGAACCCGTTGCCGCAAGTGTTAAAATAGTGAATATTGGCAACGCATTTGTAACTTTTGAATTGTCTTTTACTAAATCCCAAGCATCGCCATCATAATAATATCCTGCTGCCATTGCTTTTGTTGCGTCTATTGTTGAACCGCCGCCAACTGCAAGCAAAACTTCAATTTCGTTCTCGTGTGCAAATTTTATACCGTTATTAACGCTTGTGTGTTTCGGGTTTGGCTCAATCCCGCCAAATTCAAAGACTTTAATACCGGCTGACTCTAATACATTTTTTACTCTGTCAAAAAGCCCGATTCTTTTAATTGAACCGCCGCCATAAGTTAACATTACTCTTGTCCCGTATTTTTTAATTTCATTCGGTAAATTCTTGAGTTGGTCTTTACCAAAATATACCTTTGTTGTGTTCTGAAATACAAAACTGTTTAATGTCATATATCCTCCTAATTTGTACTTACCTCTTACAATTTGATATTACCATGAAAAATAAAAATTAGTTTGTAAGTCCGTAGGGTAGACTTCAGTCTACCGATTTTCTTTTGAGTTTAAATATTTGGACAAAAAGTGCAAAAGAGCAGACATTTTTGTTATTAAAACCGGACATTTCGGACATTTTAAACCAATCGACTTCCGACCTTAATAAATCGGCAAAAGATTGATACCTTCGCCATTACAGGCTCGCAAAGACAGAAAACACTTCCGACCAAATGTCCTTGTAAAAACACACATATATACACAATGATAGCCGACATATCAGAAGATATATCGGCTATCATTCGGAAAAGGTGGGATTGTCTTGCTCGGGTGCGTTTAACGTGTCTTCGGATTTTGACATCAAGAATTCCATTCTTTCGTCAAAAGTCCTCCGCACTCAGCACCCTCGCGCTGAACCCACAATTGGTGGCTTCGCATCCTCACCTATCAATATTAAAGCCCAGATACCAAAAGGCATCTGGACTTTAATTCGGAAAAGGTGGGATTTGAACCCACGGTGCAGGTAGCCCCACACAACACCTTAGCAGGGTGCCGCCTTAAGCCACTCGGCCACTTTTCCCTATGTTCAATTGTCATGTAGGTTTCCCTACACTTTTATACTATCACGAAAATTTTATTTTGCAAAATGATTGTTCGTCTGCAGCTTATCCTCTAATAAAACCTATAAATAGAGGATGAAAAAACTTCTTATCTGAGATATAAATGTCCTTATAACCCAAAAAGGAGGACATTATGAACAGTACAAAAAATTTTGAAGAATTAATCAGAAATTACTCAGGCGGCGACTTGGATTTGTCAGGCTGCACGCTCAAACACGTTGAAATTGACCACATCGACGGTAGTCTTAATTTGTCAAAAGCTTCCATCGGAACATTGACAATAGGCTGGGTTAGCCACGAACTAAATATGACAAATGCTGAAATTAAAAACATTACAAACCCAATCGATGCAGAAAGTGTTATTATGACAGGTGCTACTATCAAAAAACTTCCGGCACACGTTTATACTAACTATTTTGACATTTCAAAAAGTAATATTACAAAATTGAATTCAGATATTAAAACAAATACTTTCAATATCAGAGGTACAAAGCTTGAATCTTGGCCAAAAGATTTCAGCGTAAGAACCTTGATGGTTGATTCAAAATCCGCAAAATATGTACCGCTTAGTGCTATAAAATACTGTGGTATTGTTGATTTCGACGGTACGATATATTCCGCAGTTCCTACAATTAGCGAGTACTCTTTTTGTAGTGTAAACAATGAAGAAAATGTTTGTTGTGCTGTTTAGAACATTATAATATATACGCAAAAAGAACTGCTGTAACGGCAGTTCTTTTTGTATTATAATTTCAGATAGAAGGATACTACAATATGTTGGCAGATTATCATATACATACAAGTTATAGTGACGATTCAAATTACCCTATGAAAAATTGTATTGAAAGAGCAATTTCTCTTGGTTTTGATGAAATATGCTTTACAGAGCATATTGACTACGGCTGCCCAACATCGTTTTGCTGTGACTGCAATGAATACCTCAAAGGCTTTTTAGAGTGTAAAAAAATATATGAGAATAAAATTAATTTAAAATTCGGAATAGAGTTTGGACTGCAAGCTCATCATAAAGACTATTTTCAAAAAATATTTGACAGTTTTCCGTTCGATTTTGTTCTTCTTTCCTTTCATCAAATAGAGGATAAAGAACTGTGGAATCAAGATTTTCAGAGCGGAAAAACTCAAAAGGAATACAATAGAATATATTTCGATGAAATGTTTAAATCGATAAATGTATACAATGATTACAGTGTGTTGGGACATATGGACTTAATGCGCAGATATGACAAGTACGGCGAATATCCGATGGAAGAATCTTTTGAACAGATTGAGGCAATACTAAAACACCTTATATCCAACGGCAAAGGTATTGAAGTAAATACGTCAAGCTTCAGGTACGGGTTGAGCGATCTTATGCCGTCTAAAGATATTCTGAAGTTGTATCGTGAGCTGGGTGGCGAAATTATTACTATTGGTTCTGATTCACATAGAGAAGCTCATATTGGTGATAGAATTATAGAAGTCAGAGAAATATTGAAATCTATGGGATATAAGTATTTTGCAACATTTGATAAAATGAGTCCTTCATTTCACGAGTTGTAAAAAATGTAACAATTTATTAATTGTCTAGCAAAATAATTTATTTAGGGGAGTTAATATATCATTAAATTTTCTATACTGAACACGTAGGTAGAATATTTAAATGGGAGATAGAGGGCAAAATTAGTTTTTAAAAAATTAATTTAGGTTTTCTATTCCCAAACAACAAAGGATAATTAGTAGATGGTCGATAACAGGTCAGCAGGATATTTCGGAATCGGCGGGGCTTTTAATTTTAAAAGCGGCGACATATCCGGAACAGCGGCCCGAACCCAAGACGATAAAATGGGACAGGGTGGTGAATATTTTGCGCAGCCACAAGAAGAAGAATCTGATGAACCAAAAGGCCATGAAAAATATATGGACAGAAGTGCTGTCTTGCGTGCAACACTGAATTCCCTTGCAATGATGAATGTTGCGAACGTTATTAATGCCCGAAAAATTGAAGCTAAAAAGCAGAGAGACTTACTTGCTACTCAACAATTAATAAAAAAGAAAAAACACGAGGAATTTGTAATTGGAAGTATTAATAGTAGTGAGGATTATTCTGGTAAAAACTCTGATGGTGAGATAGAAGATATTGTTGATTAGATGAATATGCTTGTTGTAATAGCTTTTTCTTCATCTACAGGATGTTCTTCTTTTGCTTGTCCTGTTTTCGCCATCAATAGTTCGCCGTGATAAAAAGGATTTGAGCCTTTTTTATCTTTGGCTGTTTCTTGTGCAACAATTCTATTGGAGCTTACGACGGGGGTATTTTGTTCTTTCAAAACAATTTCATTAACTGCAATTGTCATTTTACCGTCAACGTTCCTTTGCATATTCTGTGCTGCCATAGAATTGAGGTAATTGATTTTTGATAATGTTTCTTGGTTAAGTTGAATTTGTAAACCTGAATTGTTTAGTGCAATTTGTTTCGTAACTTTTAAATCAACGTTTCCGTTGTATAAATCTACTCCGATATCCCTTTTTGGAGCAAAATTTTGGCTATTGTCAACTTTATACTGAGCATTTTTCTCTTCAGCACGTTTCAAGATAGAATTTGAAACCTGCTGTAAAGTTGCACGGTCAATGTTTAATCCCATATTATTCAATTGTTCATAAACACTAATTGCCATTTGCGTAATCCCTTTTTAATTTCCTTACAACTTATTTATCGGTCAAAACTCCTAAAACTTTAGTAAAAAACAGGCTTTTTTAACAAAACTTAATAATACACAAATTGAAAATCATTGTCTGAAAAATTTTCGCATAATAAAAACGGACATTATAAAATGTCCGGTATTTCATTTCTGAAACAAAAAGGATTTACATTAACTTTAAGCTTTTTTTCTGTTAATAAAACAGAATTAATTTACAACTATAAAATTCCCCGAAACGGGTGACTAACCCCGCCTCCCAAGATTTATTATCTATATAATATTGCGTCAATAAAAAAATAAAATATATTTTTCAAAACCATGCCAATCTTTTTACAATAAGTTTTGTAAAAATGCCTAAAGTTCAGATATATATGCTATTTTCGCTACACGCTAAAAATTTACAATTAAATGCTTAATATAGTTTCACAAACTATTGCGAAATACCGTAATAGTCGTGATTATTGAATGTCATGTCTTTTAACATAATAGCCGGATTTATAATATAATTAACATATGGAAAAGTTTTTTGAAAAGTACCATGAGGCTTTATATCACTGCACTAAACCTTACCAGTATGTCGGAGGAGAATTCTTATCAAAAAATAAAAATTTTGATAGTGCAAAAGTCAGATTTGCGATGTGTTTCCCCGATAAATATGAAATAGGGATAAGTAATTTAGGTGTAAGAATTTTATACGGTCTCATAAACGATAAAAAAGATTTCATGTGTGACAGAGCTTATGCTCCGGAAGCTGATTTCAAACCGGAGTTGTTGTATGGGCTGGAAAGTAAGCGCCCTATTAAAGATTTTGATGTTGTTGGATTTTCTTTGCAGTATGAAATGTCTTACCCGACTGTATTAAAAATGCTTGAAATGTCCGGTATCCCCTACAGAAATGATATGCGTGGCGAAGATGATCCTATTGTTGTTGGAGGGGGGCCATGTACTTTCAATCCTCTGCCGATGGCGGATTTTATTGATGTCTTTCTCATTGGTGACGGTGAAGATTCTATAATTGAAACATGTGAGATAATAGAAAAAACAAAAGGTCTGCCAAGAATCGAACGTATTAAAGCATTATGCGAAGGAGAGAATTCAGGACGCTGGTCAAAGTTAACGGGTGGTAAGGTTAAAAAGCGCATAGCACAATTAAAGTATGAAACTGCATTAAAAGAGTATCCGATACCATTTTCGTCATCTGTTCAAGACAGAGCGGTTGTTGAAATCCGCAGAGGATGCGGGAGAATGTGCAGATTTTGCCAACCCGGGCATGTAACGCTTCCGATTAGAGAGCGCAAGAGTGAAGAAATTATAAAAATAGTGAAAGAGCTTGTTAAAAATACAGGCTATGATGAGTACTCCCTGCTTTCACTATCTTCAAATGATTATGCAAATATAAATGAAACAATAAAAGAACTTGCCGTTGATTTTGACAAACGTAATATTTCAGTTTCGCTTCCTAGTCAAAGAATTGATGGATTTAATCTTGAATTGGCAAATCTTGTGCAGAGCGTCAGAAAATCTACCATGACGCTTGCGCCTGAAGCCGGTTCTCAAAGATTGAGAGATGTGATAAAAAAGAACATTACTGAAGATATGATAATTAATGCAGTTACGACATTATATGAAAATGGTTGGTCAAGAGTAAAGTTCTATTTTATATGCGGTTTGCCTACAGAAACATTGCATGATATGGATGAAATGGCAGAACTGTTCAGAAAAATAAGGTATCGTTGCATTGGCTTAAAAAAAGAAAAGAATTTAAAGCATGGGATGGAGATAACTTGTACTCTTTCTATATTTGTGCCCAAGCCGTTTACGCCTTTTCAGTGGTGCCCTCAAATGGATTTAAAGCAAGTTACCGAGCACATAATGTATTTGAGGGAGCAAATAAAAAACATAAAGGGTGTAAAGATTAATTATCATGAGCAATCTGTATCCCAAATAGAGGCTGTACTTACCAGAGGTGATAACGATTTGGCACGATATATTGAGGCTCTTTATAAAAAAGGCTGTTATCTTGATGCGTGGGGTGAGTATTTCAAGGAAGATGTTTGGTACGATACGGCACAAGAATTAGGTATAAGTTTAGAAACTCTTGCCCAAAAAGAATATAGTAGAGAAGAAATTTTACCTTGGGATTTTGTTGATACGGGGTTGGATAAAAAATGGTTACTTAATGAGTACAAATTGGCCTTTGCTCCTGAAAATATGCCAGATGCAGTTACATCTAATGACTGCCATATTGTTCCCACATGCCAATCAGGCTGCGTAAATTGCGGAGTTTGTACGAATTTGAAAACAAAAAAGAAGATGGCAGCACCTTATAAGTCAAAATTAACTTATACCCCTAAAAAACAAAGAAACCCCGAAGATGGCAGCCAATCAGATTTAATACCTTCATATAAGTATAGAATTAAACTTACTAAGGTCGGGATTTTGCGCTATTTTTCGCATTTGGATTGGCAAAATACTTTTTTAAAGGCTCTTTCAAGGTCGGGATTAAAAATTGCTTATTCACGTGGCTTTAATCCTACAATGAAAGTTTCTATGGGTATTGCACTTCCTCTTTTTGCCCAAAGCAGGTGTGAATTCGTGGATATAGAATTATGGGAAAAGGTGGATGTCAATGAATTAAAGGAAAGATTATCAAAAGTCCTGCCCACTGAATGTGAAATTATTGAAGTTCTTTTGGTTGAAAGAAATATAGCCTCAATTGAACAAACTGTGGCTTGGGCAGAGTATGAGATAAAAATATTTAATGAGGGTCTTTACGATTTTGAAAAAATGGAGTATAATACAAACAGAGTTTTATCTTCCGAAGAAATTTTTATCGAGAAGAAAAACAAAAAAGGTTTGATAAAAAAAATAAACATAAAATCATCAATTAAATCGTACAGATTTGAAGATGAGAGTTTATTCATAGTATTAAAAACCGGTCAAGGAACGGATACTCCTGCGTTGAGGGCTGACGTTCTTATGGACGTAATAATGCCCGGCGTGATGTTTGATATTGTAAGGACACGTTTCTTTGATGAAAAAATGCGAGTGTTATAGGTTTATAAAGGATTAAAAATGGCAAACGAAAAAAACAAAAATTTAAAAGAACAAGGACAAAAAATAGTAATAGCCGAAAGAGATAATATTGCGGCAGTTCTTGAAAACGGAAAAGTAACAGACTTTTTTATTCACAGAGGTGAAGTTTTACTTGGTGATGTATATTTAGCAACTGTTGATAATATTTTACCAAGTATTGATGCGGCATTTGTCAATGTAGGAACTGACAAAATGGGCTTTTTGCATGCTCAGGATGTTATGGGTAAAGGCTCACTGAAGGATAAGTTATCCCCCAAGCAGAAGTTAATTGTTCAGGTTGTAAAAGAACCGACTGGGCACAAAGGTCCAAGAGTTACAACACAAATTAGTCTTCCGGGCAGATTTATTGTACTAATGCCTAATGAACCAGGTGTTAGTGTTAGTAAGAAAATTGAAAGCTCAAGGGAACGTGCAAGATTAAAATCTATTTTGAATTTGATTAAGCCGGTAGGTGTTGGTGTAATTATAAGAACAGAGGCTGAGGGGCAGTCTGAAGCTGATATCCAAGAGGATTTGGAAATATTACTTGAAAAGTGGAATAATATTATAACTTCTGCAGAAACAATGACTCCTCCAAATTTGATATACAGAGATCAGGATTTGTTGTATAGAGTTATCAGAGAAGCATGTACCGAAGATACAAAAGAAATTATTGTTGATACTCCGTTTGCGCTAAACAGGGTGCAGAATATATTGCAAAATTGGCATATGAACAGGAATATTAATGTAACTTTGTATAAGGGTACTGAGCCGCTGCTTATTGCAATGGATATACATAAAGAAATAAAAGCTGCCCTGAATGTAAAGGTTAATATGCCATCTGGCGGGTATTTGTTTATCCAGCAAACTGAAGCTTTAACGGTAATTGATGTAAACAGCGGTAAATTCGTAAGTTCTGCAACTCAGGATGAAACAATATTAAAGACTAATATTGAAGCGGTTCATGAAATAGCACGTCAATTAAGATTGAGAAATATCGGCGGAATGATTATTATAGACTTTATCGATATGATGTCCAGAGCGGATAAGTTGGCAATGCTGGAAGAATTAGAAATTGCTTTGGAACCTGATAAAGCTAAACCGCAAGTAGGACAGCTTTCAGATTTAGGACTTGTAGAATTAACAAGGCATAGACAAGGTCAGAGTTTATCTGAAATCTTTACAAAGAAATGCCCGCACTGCCAAGGAAGCGGTTATTCAATGATTGATTTTAATTTCGCAACACCGACTGCTGAAGGTGAATATAGAGCGAAAGCTGCTAAATTGAAACTTCCTATGACGAATTTTAAGAAAAATAATGCAAAAAATAATAATCAACAAAAGCCTCAGAATGAGGTAACTCCTAGTCAAGAAGTTCAAGCAGAAAACAATTCTACGGTCACGGTAGATGTACAAAACCCGTCAACAGAGGCTTCAATGGATTCTAAAAAACGTGATAACAGAAGAAAAAACAGAAAGAGCAAATTTGAAAAACCTCAAGGAGATAAGGTAGAAACACCTTTAGTTGTTACAGAAGATGTTCAGACTGCTCAAACAGTATTAAAGGTGAAAGAAGAAATAAAACCTGAAATTGTTGAGGAAAATAAAAATGAGCCTGTGTCAAAGTCCAGGGCAAAAGGAAGAAAAAAATCCGAGCCAAGTAATACAGTTTCTGAAGAAACAGTAACGGAAGAAAAAGAGAACAAAAAAACAAAGGCGTCGGGGCGTTCAGGTAGAGGCGTATCTAAAAAGGCAAATGCCCGCAAAAGTAAAACGGAAAAGTAGGAAAATGAATAAAAGTTCGTATAAATTGTTTTTAGTTCTGTACTTGCTGCTATACGCAGCAAGTACAGGTCTGTGTACTGCAGATGAGGTAACACCCGGTAGTGCCGTTGTCCCTGTCGGTACAATTTTTATAAAATTTTGTATAACAATGGGTGCAGTGGGTCTGGCAATACTTATTATATGGGTAGGTTTGTTGCTTTTTAAGAATTATGCAAAGGATCAGTTTGAAAAAACGAGAGAACAAGCATTGATAAAGGATTCTGTTCAACCAATAAAGAATGTAGATGATGCAATAATTTCTTTTATCAACAAAAATAAACTATAATATGTATAACAAAGGAAGGTGAATTATGAAAGTCAGAAAAGCTTATGGCGCAGTTGGAATGCTTTTGGCTTTGTTAATTGTAGCATTATTATTTATTCTGTTTATTCCTTCTATTAAAAAAACTCCGTCGGGTAGCGTTATAAAGAGTCCGGAAGAACTTCACAGTGTTGAGGAAAGCGCTCAGGATAAAATTAATGAGATAGAGAAATTGAGGCAGCAAGCCGTAGAAGAGTATGAAAGAAACAGTCAGGGATTATAGATATGAATGAAGAATTTTTAGAAAAGGCATCGAATCTTGTTCAAGATAACAAATTTGAGGAAGCAAAGGCAATATTGGTCGAAAATTTGTCTGATGAAGAAAAAGACGTGGAGGCCTTGAAGCTTTTAGGATTGTGCAATGTGAATTTGAATGATTACAATGAGGCTAAGAGTAATTTCGAAACGGTAGTAAAATATAACCCTGATGATGCAACTTCCTGGTTTTATCTTGCTTTGACATATGATAATTTGGATGATTCATTGCATGCCATTCCCGCTTATAAAGAAGTTATCAGATTAAGAGAGCGTGAAGTGGAAGCATATAAATGCCTTTGTGTCATATATATGAAGAATGGAGAGGTTGAGTCGGCAATAGAATGCGGTAAAAAAGCTCTTGAAATCACGAACGATGACTATTCATTATTCTATATTATCGGTACTGCATATATGTCTGTTAAAAACTTTGATGAAAGTGTACGATATTTAGAAAAAGCCTTGGAGTTAAATCCTGAACACTCACAAATATATAATAACTTAGGAACTTCCTATCTTACTATCGGAAATATGGAAAAGGCATACGAAAACTTTAAACAAGCCAGTGAATTAGATCCCGAAAATGCAATAACATACTTCAATATAGCATCTATTTTGCAAATTCAAAATAAACATGAAGAGGCCTGTGAATTTTTTGAAAAGGCATATTCTATTGAGCCGAGTGACAACTATCTTACAGCACTTTCGTTGTCTGAAGTGAAATTGGAGCAGTGGGAAAAGGCAATAAATCATTATAAAATACTGGCAACTCATCATCCGGAAAAACAGACCTATCAATACAATTTGGCTTGTTGTTATGAACAGTTAGGTGATTACAAAAACGCAATCAGTATTTTATCAAGATTGGTTGCGATGAACCCAAAATCTGTGTCAATGGCTAGGAAGTTGGCAAGTATTTTTATAAAAACGAATCAGCCGATTTTGGCAAAAGAAATATATGAAAAATTAATGTTTCTTGGGAATGTCGGATTTGAGGTATGTTACGAGTTTGCTCATGTTTGCATATTATTAAATGACACGGACAAAGCTGAAAAAATATTGAAAAAAGTTATTGAACTTAAACCGGATCATGCTCAAGCTCATATGGATCTTGGCGTAATATATCTTAGTAAGAGGCTATTGGATTATGCGCGGGATGAATTTGAACAGGCTATTAATATTGAGCCTGAGAATGTTCAAATTATGAGTGAGTATGCGAACTATTTACATGCAGTTTCAGAATTTGAGAAAGCTGATGAATATTATACAAAGGCATTGGACTTGGACGATAAAGCTTATGTAACATACGCATTTTCCGCATTAAATAAAATGTTTATGAAGGACTATGACACTGCATTAGAACAAATAAATATTGCAATATCTCATTTGCCTCATAATGCCTTTTTCTTATATATAGCAGGTAAGATAAGGTTTTTGCGTGGTGAGTATGAGGATGCAAAAACTTATTTGGTTAAATCGTACGAAATGGATGAGAATATAGAGACTAAAAATATTTTGGCGATGTGCTATTATGAACTAGAAAATTATGAACAGGCAAAAAATATTTTCAAGTCTATTTTGAGTGTAAATGAATTTAACATAAATGTGTTGTTTTGGCTCGCAAAATGTGAAAACAAAATGGGTAACAGAGATGAAGCCCTTGAATATTTGGAAAAGACAGTAGTCATTTCTCCTGAGTTTGAAGAAGCACAAGAAATGATAAGGGAATTATCTTAATTATTGGATAAAACTCTTGTATATTGCGGACTTACTGCAATCCATTTAAATGCATCTTCTCCGGAGGATGGGATATCGGTTACAAAAGTGCCGCCATATCTACCTCTTGAGAATTTCAAATAACCGGCTTTTGCTAAATTATGAAAAGCTTTCCGTATTGTATTCGGACTCAAATCCATTTCTCTTGAAAGCGTCATTATAGAAGGTAATTTTGAACCTATATTATAATTCTCTGCAATCATTCTTTTTATTGTATTTTGAGTTTTTTCGTAGTAATAAAAAGCAGTTTCTTTTGCCGGAGCAAAGATAGATTTCTCAATGCCTTCTTGTGTATCTGAACTGTAAGGCATTTTTATTACGGTAGTTCCGTATCTGCCGCGTCTTGTTAATAGAATCCCCTCATCAACAAGTGGTTTTAGAGCATCGTGTATAGTCTTTATGCTGACCTTCATTTTTTGTGCTAATTCGTAATGAGCAGGGATTTGGTCGCCCACGGATAATTCTTTTGCTATAAAGTCTTTCAAATCTTTTTCAACTTTGTCGACCAATGTCTTTTGTTCTGTTTTTGAATTTTTTATATTTTTATCGAAATTAATATTTGTTATTTGCCAAATGTTGTCTGTACCATTTTTATTGATTTTTGAAATGATATTTGTAGTACAAAGGTACTCAAAAGCAGCTCTGGTTGTATTGTTAGAGTATCCTAGCATTGAGGCAAGAGTCCTAGATGACGGTAGAATATTTCCAACTTTCATCTTGTTTGAAATTATATAATTTTTTATTGCATTAATAGCGGCTTCTCTCTTTGATGTCAATTTTCTTATAGTGTTTTCAGAAGATTGATTATCCTTGATTATTGTTCCAATTCTTTGTTTTGATTCGACGTAACCTAAATCCTCTATATTTCTAATTGCATTTTGTATTGTACCTATACTAACACCTAAAAAGTATGCAAATTCTGCTTTCTGCGGCATCAACATGTTTGGCTTAATTTTCTTTTCCTTCAATAATTTTTTAATCCAAGTTTCCATCCATGTTGTTATTGTGGCGACTTTTGATTCTTGAATGTTTTTTAAGTCAGGAATCGAAAGTTTTAAATCCTGAAGATTAATCCTTTTTATATCAGATTTTTGAACATATTTGTATTCTTGCATTATACTAACCTCTGTTTTAATGATACACTATTTATAAAAAAACATCAATAAAAATTTTGTTACTATATGAAGAAAAGTTTACATACGTATTAACAACTTTACAAGGACTGCTTTTTTAGCTAGAATGTAATTATATGGAAATATTGGAGATAGGGCTATATGCTTAGAACCGGGATTGTAGGTCTTCCGAATGTTGGAAAATCAACTTTATTTAATGCTTTAACTAGTGCTAAAAATGCGCAAAGTGCGAATTATCCTTTTTGTACTATTGAACCCAATATAGGTGTTGTAAATGTTCCCGATGAAAGATTGGCTATTTTAGCAAAACTATGTAAAACGGATCAAATTATACCAACGGCAATTGAATTTGTGGATATTGCAGGACTCGTAAAAGGTGCAAGTAAAGGTGAAGGATTGGGCAACCAGTTTTTGCATAACATAAGAGAAGTTGATGCGATTATCCATGTAGTAAGATGTTTTGATGACCCTAATACGATACACGTTTCCGGAAAGGTTAACCCTCTTGATGATATTAACACAATCAATACCGAGTTAGCACTTGCCGACTTGGCTTCTGTTGAAAAGCGGGAAGCAAGAATTGCAAAACAGGTAAAATCAGGGGATAAAGAGGCAAAGATAGAATTTGGAGTGCTGCAGACTCTTAAAGAATTGCTTGATAAAGGTTTGTATATAAACATAAAAGATATATTTAATGAAGATGAGCTTCCATTTGTTAAGCAATTAAATCTTATGATGACAAAACCTGTAATTTATGCTGCAAATGTTTCAGAATTTGATTTGAAGAGCGGTAATACCTATACAGAACTTGTTGACGCATATGCAAGAGCTCACAGCGCTGAAATGGTGATAATTTCGGCAAAGATAGAAGAAGAATTGTGCGAGTTAGGGGAAGAAGCTCTTGCTTATATGAAGGAATTGGGTATTGATGATAGCGGAATCAATAGGATGATTAAAACCGTTTATCGCCTGCTCGACTTAAGAACATTTTTAACTGCAGGCGAAAAGGAAGTCAGAGCCTGGACAATTCAAGCAGGAACAAAGGCCCCACAGGCTGCAGGTGTAATTCATACGGATTTTGAAAAAGGATTTATAAGGGCGGAAATCACCCCATATGAAGATTTTGTGAAGTATGGTTCCTATACAGCATGTAAAGAAAAGGGTGTAACTCGTCTTGAGGGTAAAGATTATATTGTTCAAGACGGAGATCTGGTTCATTTTAGATTTGCTGTATAAAATTTGTAGTATCAAAAAGGATAATGCGTCATGCATTATCCTTTTTAAATATGTATATCTTTACAGGTATTTTAAGCTGCCAACATACGTTTCAATTCATCCGGTCTAGACGTCTTTGCAAGAGCATCTTCTAATGTTATTAATTTTTGTTTGTACAAATTAGCTAAAGACATTTCCAGTGTTTGCATGCCTAAACCTTGGTTCATCTGAATTGTAGAATAAATTTGTGCAGCTTTACACTCACGAATGAGGTTTGCGATAGCCGGAATTACCAACATTATTTCCTGTGCCATTACACGACCTTTCTTTGTTCCGTCAGGTTGGAGTTTTGGAACAAGAGTTTGTGCAAATACGGCAACAAGAGAGTTTGCCAGCTGTGCACGAATTTGCTGCTGCTGTCCTTCAGGGAATACGTCTATTATACGGTCAACTGTTTGTGCTGCAGATGAAGTGTGCAGGGTTCCGAATACCAAGTGACCTGTTTCCGCTGCAGTTAATGCTAAGGATATAGTTTCGTGGTCTCTCAACTCACCTACGAGGATGATATCAGGGTCTTCACGAAGAGCTGCTCTTAGAGCATTTGCAAAGGATCTTGTATCAGTACCCAACTCACGCTGGTGTATAATACTTGATTTTGAAGTGTGAACAAATTCTATCGGGTCCTCAATCGTCAGAATGTGTTCGCCCCTTGTTGCATTAACGTAGTCAATCATTGATGCAAGGGTTGTAGTTTTACCGGAACCGGTAGGTCCTGTAACCAGAATTAATCCTCTTGGTTTTTCTGCAGTGGTTCTGACAACTTCAGGTAGTCCCAACGACTCAAATGATGGAACCGTAGATGTGATTGTTCTGAATGCAGCTGCATAATTACCTTTGTCTTTATAGAAGTTAACCCTGAAACGGCTAAGCCCTTCTATACCATAGGAGAAGTCTAATTCCCATTCTTGTTCAAGTCGTCTGCGCTGTTCATTCGATAACATTGGAAACATCAGACTTTCAACTTGTTCAGGTGAAAGCGGTGGATAATCCATTCTTTTCAATTTACCGTCGACACGAATAACCGGCGGTAATGCACTCGATATGTGCAAGTCGGAACCTCCACTTTCTACCAGCTCTCTTAAAAGTTCTTCAATAGCAACCATTACACCCTCTCATTCTATTCTGTAAAATTCATTAACTTTTCGTTTTCATCAATTGCGAGTTCGATTAAATTATATGCCATATATGCACCTAATGCAACGGCTTTCGGATCGAGATCAGATTTATTTGCAGCTTCTATAATTGCAGAATTTATTTCAGGATTTTCTTCTTTTATGTAATGTATCATACTTTTCCGCCATGCAGGCATATCCTTGAATATTTCAGAAAAAGCTGCTAAAGCAATCTCTTCACTAATTACCGGAAGCATATTTGTTCCTCATATATAACTCTAACTTATTATAATTATACGATAAATTATAAAATTCAGCAACTATAAAATACTAGTTTTTTTGGAGTATAATCAGAGAATGAGAATGCATTCTTTAGAGCTTAAAAATTATAGAAACTGTAAAAATCTTTTATTAGATTTTGACAGCCAAAAAGTTTTAATAATAGGTAAAAATGCGCAAGGTAAGACTAATATACTTGAGAGTATATATTTCTTATCGGCATTGAAAAGTCCCCGAATAACGAATAATACAGAACTGATAAATTTTAATGAAGATTTTGCTGAAATACGAGCAAATGTCGTAAAATCAGGTACAGATGTTGATTTAACTTTTTCTTATAACAAAGAGAAACAACGTATACTCAAATTAAATGGGGTAAAGACTACTCCAAAAAATTTCAAAAGTATATTAAAAACAGTGCTGTTTTCAGCTAGTGATTTAATGCTTTTAAGGGGAAACCCTTCAGACAGAAGAGATTGGCTCGATAGTGCGATAGCTCAGATATATCCGGCATATGATGAGAGATTGTCAAAATACGATAAAATAAGAATTCAGAAAAATAATTGTTTAAAAGAATATTTAAAGACAGGCTCTTTGAATGAAACATTATTGGATGTATATAACGAACAACTTGCTATTACAGGAAGTAATGTTATATATCTGAGGTTAAAGTTTTTAAAAGAAATTGAGGGCATTGCGGCGCAAAAGCACAAAATTATTAGCGAAACAGAAAACCTAAGAATAGGTTATGACAGTTCTTTTGAGCTCTCAAATGATTATGAGCCCGATAGTATTGTTCAAAAATATAAAGAAGCGCTTGAAATCCGTAAAAATGAAGAAATACGCAGAGGGCAAGCTTGTGTTGGACCGCACAGAGATGATGTTATCTTTTATGTTAACGATAAAGATGCTACAAAATTTGCTTCTCAAGGCCAGCAAAGAACTATTGTACTTGCCCTGAAGCTATCCGAACTTAATATTATAACTTCAAAAACAGGGGATGAGCCTATATTACTGCTTGATGATGTTTTGGCCGAACTGGATGATTTAAGACAAAATTACCTTTTAAAATCAATAAATAATGATACCCAGACAATCATAACATCTGTTGATACACTCCTGTTTGAAAAAGAGTTTTTAGAAGGTGTTAAAATATATAAAATTGAAAATGGTAGTATCTTAGTTTAGATGAAAACATTTTTCAAATGATCTATTTTAAGTTCAGGTTTTAGGGTTATTCCGATGGCGTCAATTCTGTATTTTTTTATTTTATGTGTTTGCAAGTATAGAGCAATACCCTTTTTAATGTTGTCATATTTGGCTTTTGTTATTGCTTCGAAGGGTTTCCCAAACAAGTCATTTTTGCGTGTTTTTACTTCAACAAAGACTGTAACATCTTTTATTTTTGCGACAATATCTATTTCGCACAGTTTCGGAAAAGATACATTTCTTTCTATAATTTCGTAGCCATTTTTGGTTAAATATCTTGCCGCAAGATCTTCTCCGGCATTACCAACTTTTTTATTATTCATTACTGTTTTATTCCGTTTCTTGCATATAGCGTTGTATCTTTGATTAATTCAATATCATTGACAGTGCAATGTTTACTTAATCTCATAGGACATATATCAATTCCGCCTCTGCGAGTATATAATGCCCCAACAAATAATTTGTCGTCAGTATTTAATATATCATATAGCCTTTTATATATCATTTCACAGCATTCTTCATGAAAATGGTATTCCGAACGGAAGGATGTTAGATATTTGACTAAACTCTCTTCTGTAATATGTTTTTCAGATTCATATAGTATGAATAAATCCCCAAAATCCGGTTGATGGGTTACTCTGCAGTTTGAACGCATAGCATCAAACTTTAAACGGTACAGTTTTTTACTGCCGGTACTTTCATATTTAAGAATTTTTGGAGATTCTTTGTATTCTTGAATAGATATATTGCCCTCATCAATATATTGTTTTATATCGACAAAGTTTTCGAATATTTGTACTCTTTTAGAGGCATTTGTCAAAAAACTTGCCGTTACATTGGTTTTTAGTGCTTTGCTTAAATCTTCTTCAATTATTTTTCCGCATATTTTAAGACAATCTTCTGTATCCTTACCAAATTTAGACATATTAAATGAATTTAGGTATAATTTTAAAGATTTTGATTCAACAATGTATTCGCTGGTGCAGTCATATCTAAGCTTGAGTACTCTCGTAACAGGTAATCCGTTATCGCAAAGACAGGAAAACTCATATGCATGCCAAACATCAAAACCGTAAAATGGCAAATTATAGTTGTCAATGTTGTATTGTTTTCGATTTTCACTCCTTGGAATTGCAACAAGTAAACCTGCATCATAATTTTCTGTCACAGAAACTGGCTTGCCTAAAAATTTAGAAGCTATATCATTTGTTATATTTGGCATATAATCATCTCCACCTAATATTTTAGCACAAAAAAGCTCCGGGACACGCCGGAGCTTTTCATTATATTACCTTACTCTCGTTATTATGCAATTTCTTCATATGCTTCAGGATTATTGAATAAATCATAGTTGATTTCATTCTCATTATCTGCAATTGCTGCAACCACAACAGCATCTGATGTAACATTTACTAATGTTCTCATCATATCTGTTACTCTTTCGATAGTGAATAAGAATGCAAATCCTGCTACCAATTGTTCAGGACTCAAGCCCATTCCGTTAAGAATTAAGGCAATGGTTATAAGTCCGGCTCCGGAAATTCCGGCACTCGTACTGGATGCAATTATAGCCAAAAGTGCTATTTGAATGAGCAAGAATGCATCAAGAGGTACACCATATGCTTGCGTCAGGAATATTACCGCTACTACTTGTAACAGTGCTGTTCCATCCATATTTAGTGTTGCGCCTAACGGTAAAACAAAACTTGAAATTTTGTGAGATATTCCTCTTTTTTCGCAGCATGCAATTGTTAAAGGCAAAGTAGCAGAGGAACTTGCTGTACCGAACGCTACCATCATGGCTTCAGCTACTGCAGAATATAGCATCCATATGGAGACTTTTGAGAAACACCTTAAAAATACCGGATAAACTACAAACAGTTGTATTAAAAATCCTATCGCTAATACCATTAAATACTTTCCAATACTTGCGAATATGTCCATACCGAAACTGGATACTGCAGACGCAGTTAAGGCAAAAATACCGGGTGCTGCCAAAAACATAATCCAATCAGTAATTTTCATAGTTGCCGCAAATACAGATTCAAAGAAGGATACAATAGGTCTGTTAATATCACCAACTTTAGATAATGCGATTGCAAAGATTAGTACGAATACTATTATTGCAACCATATTCCCGCTAGCGAGTGCCTCTAAAGGATTTTTTGGAATAAAATCAAGAAACATTGTTAAAAGATGTCCTTGCTGTTGGCTCATTGCAGTTGCAACTGCATCCTGCACTTCAATAGCGGTATTTTGTGCTATGTAATGCTGAGCTCCGAGTCCGGGTTGAAAGACTAAAGCAAGAATCGTACCTATCGTAACTGCAGCAACGGTAATAATACCGTAGTATAGAATCATTTTTGTCCCAAACTTACCCAGCTGCTTGTTGTCTCCGATACTCGTAATACCGATAATTATTGCAGATACTACAAGAGGTATTACTATCATTTGGATTAATCTTATGAATACTTGTCCGATGAAAGTCAGTATAGGTGCGACACCTGCAAGAGCGCTCGGATGAGCATGTAATAATATACCAACAATAATACCGGCTATAATACCAAAAAATATTGGCCAGTTGCGTTTTAGACCTAATCCGAGTGCAATAAGTATCTGCATCTGAATCTTTGAATCTTTCATCTCTTATATCCTCATTACTTTACATACTTGAACAACTTGCCTATTATATAACATTGACAATAAAATATCAAACTCTATACGCTCTATATTGCAAAAAATCAACTAAAAATACTAATTAAAATTATTTTATGGTCTGTATAAAGCCTTAACTTGTGCAATGTCGTCGGCAGTAATGATTTTACTGGACTTGCCATCCTGCTCTTGATTTTGGCTATGTACCCCAATAGCTTCTCCTGCAGCACGAACCATTGTTGTATATAGCTCGGAACTTGAATTCGCCTCTCCAGCAGATTTGTTTGTAGCAATTGTAATTCGTGCTTTATAAAAATTTGCTGTCTTGCTAGTTATTATAGGATATACATAATCTATCTTATATCCAGATTCTGTGTTTAAACTTGGAACAAAGGATACGGTTATATCTGATAAATCTGCCATATTTCTGGATGTCCTGAATATAAACCTAACGGCACTTCCTGAAGCGGACTGCCATGCTTTAAAAGCACTAATCATACGTGAGCCATTAGCTGTGTTGGGAACATATACTGAAATAGGTACATTGAACCATCTGGGGCTCCCGTATGCAAATGCGGAACTTGCAAATACAAAAATCAAAGTTAATGTTAATAAAAATTTCTTAATCATACTCATACTAAAACACCACATAAACTTTTTTGCTAAAATTTCATAAATTATTAAAAAATGTTAATACCCTACCGACAAATCTAAGTTACCGGCAAGGACTTTTTGGGTTTCAATAGCCGCTGAACCAATAACTGCAGGTACTTCCATAACGGTTGCAGCTTTTTGTAGCATATTCTGCTGTGCCATAGTGTTATCAACATTATTAAACGACTTTAGTCTGTCTAAATGATTTTGGAGTTCGGAATTTTCATCATTTAGTGTTGTTACTTGTCTGGATAATGTATTAAGTGTTATTTCATTGGACATTGCAAAATAATAGCTTATGAAAGCCCCTATTACAAAGAAAATTAAAAGAATGCACAGAGAAACATTAACTTTTCTGATAGCCATTTCCTTTATAAGGTTTTCCTTATAAAAATAGCCCTCAATAATCTTTGCTTGAGTCATTGGACTCTGAGCATACTTATTTTGTTCGTAATAGTTGTCTCTTTTTAACCTAGTTCGTACGGCACTATTCAATTTAATTCCCCAAATTATCTTACCAACTAACCCTGTATTAAAAATTTCTAATTAATACATCTTGCAACTCTCAACTTTGCACTTCTTGATGGCGGATTTTCCCTTATTTCCCCTTCCGTTGCCATCAAAGGTTTTTTATTTACCAATTCCAACTTGGGTGGTGGACACTTGCAAATCATTTGATTTTTCTCGCAATGACACCGTTGGGAGTGGTATTTGAATAAGTGTTTCACAATTCTATCTTCGAGAGAATGAAAACTTATCACACTTATTATAGCACCAACTTCTAACAAATCCAACACATCATTCAATGTATTTTTTACATTTGTTAACTCTTGATTAACTTCTATTCTTATGGCCTGAAATACCCTTGTCGCAGGGTGTATAGAGCTTTTTACTTTTGGCACTGCGCTAATTATTATTTCAGAAAGTTCTTTTGTTGTTTCAATTTTTTTTAATTTGCGTGCTTCTACTATTTTTTTTGCGATTCTTTTTGAGAAGTGTTCCTCTCCATATTCAGAAAAAATCCTGACTAAATCCGCTTCGCTGTATTCATTTACAACATTGTATGCAGAAAAATCTGCATCTCGGTTGAATCTCATATCCAGTGGTGCATCCTTCAAAAAAGAGAAACCTCTTTCTTGCTTTGTCAACTGGTGATACGAAGCTCCTAAGTCGAACAAAATTCCGCCGGTAATTTTTTCTACACCAAGGTTATGTAAAACTTTCTTAATATTTGTGTATGAATCGTTCACAATTGTTAAGTTTTTGTAATCTTTTAATCGTTCTTTAGCAGCTTCTATTGCGTCAGAATCAATATCAAACGATATTAATCTACCATTAGGCTGAATTCTTTGCAGTATAAGTTCGCTATGCCCGCCGCCGCCAAGGGTGCAGTCAACGTAAATCAAGCCGTTTTTGCAATCCAGAGCATCGACAGCCTCATTTTTCATAACAGTATAGTGTTTAAATTCTCCCATATGAGAATTTTAACATAGAAATGTCTTTTACATAAAATTTTTGCTATGCTGTAACAAATCCGCCAAGACCGAACTTTTCAAATGTTTCTAAAAATTTGGCGTACGTATAAGCAACGGTAACTCCTCCGTTTTCTGCATCATAAACTTCAATAATGTCATTAGCGGCATTTACTGCACCACGTGTTTTATCTATGGCAAGCAAGTCTTCTGCTGACATTTTGTTGTTTAAATTTGTGTCGCTGAGGAAGTGTAGACTAGATAAATCAAATTCTTTATTCATAACGTACTCCTTTTATATGGATGCTATGCAGTATATTTAATGTTTACGGCAAAAATTTCTACAACTTTAAAGAAAATTCGTATAATATTAAGAAATATTACAAATATACTATTAAAGTAATAAAATTAAATGGGTTATACTGTTTCAATGTATAAAGAAATATCTTCATCAGAAATCATTTCTGTTACTGCAACTAAAACTCGTTTACCATCAAGTCTTATTCCACCTGAAATATTTACCAGTTCAAGCTGTTTTAAGTATTCCTCAGCATCATTAGTAACTACAACAAATTCATTAAAGAAATTCTTATTTTCAATTTTGTATCCCTTTTGAGAAAGTTTATCAGCTAAAATATGTGCATTTTTACTTGATAAGTATCCTGCTTGACGGAAACCTTTTTCGCCCATAACGGAAAGGTATAACGTTACCCACAATCCCATAAGGGCTTGATTTGAGCAAATATTACTTGTTGCTTTTTCTCTTTTAATATGTTGTTCTCTGGTCTGTATTGTTAAGGTAAATGCTTGATTGCCGTCAGCATCAACTGTCCTGCCGGCTAATCTGCCGGGCATTTGACGCATATATTTTTCCTTACAGGCGATAACTCCCGCATGCGGACCACCGAAGCTCATAGGAATCCCTAATGATTGTACATCTGCTACAACAATATCAGCACCATATTCTGACGGAGGGGTAAGAATAGAAAGTGTTGACAAATCCGTACATACAACCAATATAGTGTTTTCAATGTTTTTTACTTCACGGATTTCTCCAAAATAGTCAGGTGTTTGAATTAATATACACGCATATTCTTCTGTATTTGCCGGGATATTATCAAAGATTTCCAAAGTGATATTACCTGCCCACATATAGGTTTTTATAACATCTAAATATTCCGGATTTAAATTTTTGTGTACAAGCACCTTATCTTTTTTTGAAATCCTAACGGCCATTAACAAAGCTTCAGCACAAGCTGTTGCCCCATCATACATCGTGGCATTTGCTATATCCATACCTGTAAGCCGTGAAATCATTGTCTGAAATTCGTACATAATTTGCAATGTACCTTGAGAAATCTCTGCTTGATAGGGTGTATATGCAGTCAGAAATTCAAATCTTTGTGCAATTTGTCCTATGCAGGCAGGAATAAACTTGTTGTATACTCCGCCGCCTTTAAAATCAATAAAATCCGCTTTATTTTCTTTTGCCAGTTGCTTTATTTTTCTTTGGACTTCCATTTCGCTCAGAGGAGTGCCAAAATCAGGATTAATAAATTTAGCGGCTTCCGGTACTTGTTTAAATAGTTCAGAAACGTTTTTTGCTCCAACAGTTTGAAGCATTTCCTTTTTCATTTCATCATTATGTACTAAAAAATTTTTCATTATTCCACTTCTTCTTTATAATCAGAGTAATCCAATAAATCATCCTGTTCGGAGAGGTCTCCGGTAGCTTTAATTTTTACAAGCCAGCCGTTTTCATATACATCTTCATTTAATTTTTCCGGGGCATCAACCAAAGAAGTGTTAGCTTCGAGAATTTCGCCGCTAATTGGCATATAAATCTCAGATGCTGCTTTAACTGATTCTACTGCTCCAAAGGCTTCCCCTTTTGAATAGTCGGACCCAACTTCCGGCAATTCTAAAAATACAATATCTCCGAGTTGTTCAACAGCGTAGTCAGTCAACCCAACAGTGTATGTCCCGTCATCGTTTTTTAAAATATATTCATGTGTCTTAGTGCATAAAATCTTTTCCGTAATATCCATAAAATCTCCCTTTTTATATATTCCTAACTTTATTCCTTTTTACAATAAACGGTCTTTTTACAACCTGAGCATCGTGCAACTTTTCTCTTATCATAACTTGCACAACTGTATCAGTGCAAATTTCCTTTATATTTTTAACATAAGCTAATGCAATATTGCAATTATTTGTCGGAGAGATGCCGCCGCTTGTTACAATTCCGACTTTTTCTCCGTTGTAATAAACGTCGTATCCATGGCGAGCAATGTTCTTATCAAGCATTTTTATCCCGATAAGTTTTTTAGATGTACCATTCTGTAATTGTTCGGTAATCGTTGCTTTGCCGTTATAATCAGCTTGTTTGTCTCTGGGAATTGACCAAGATAATCCTGCTTCAAGAGGAGTTGTTTCTTCATCCAAATCATTTCCATACAGAGGTAAAGAAGCCTCCAACCTTAGCGTATCTCTTGCACCAAGGCCAATAGGTTTGATACCAAACGGTTTCCCGTATTCGAGAATTTTGTCCCATAAATCCGGTGCATACTTATTTTCAATTAACAATTCATAACCGTCTTCTCCGGTATAACCGGTTCTTGAAACAAAAAGTTTATAATTCAGAATTTTTGCCGATTTGATAGTAAAGGAATCTTGTTTTGTATCGAGTCCCATTGAGCGCAATAGTTCATCAGCCTTTGGCCCTTGAACTGCAAGCAGAGAATAGTTATGAGATTGATTGTCAATGGTTACGTCAAGGCCTTCAACATTTCTTGACATCCAATTCACGTCTTCATCTACTCTCGATGCATTACATATAATTAAATAATTGGTAATACCAAGCCTGTATATAATTAAATCATCAATTAATCCACCGTTGACATTTGGAAGCTGGCAGTATACAGCTTTTTCATATTCGAGTTTTGAAATATCTTGAGGTACTATTTTTTGTAAAAATTCCAGTGAATCTTTACCTGATATAAAAACTTCTCCCATATGTGATACATCAAATAAACCGACATTATTTCTCACAGTGTTGTGTTCATCAACAATGGATTCATACTGTACAGGCATGTGCCAACCGGCAAAATCAACCATTTTAGCGCCAAGTGCTACGTGTCTGTCGTGTAAACATGTTTCTTTTGTCATGACAAAACCCCCTAACCTATTAATATTTTCCTAAGATTAAAAAGGTTTGTCAATAGAATTATTCGTATATAAATTTTTTATTATTTGAAATATTAATTTTTTGTTTATTTTTTTAAGAATTAAAAAAAATGGTGTTATAACAATAAAGTAAGGCGAATAGCATGCCAATAAAGCTATGCGTAATAACAAAAAATAATTTATAAAGGAGATAAAAATTATGGCAAAAACAATTGGTATTGACCTAGGAACAACAAACTCAGTAGTTGCCGTTATGGAAGGTGGTAAACCTACCGTTATAGCAAATGCTGAAGGTTCAAGAACGACCCCGTCTATTGTTGGTTTTTCTAAAACAGGAGAAAGATTAGTTGGACAATTAGCAAAACGTCAGGCAATTTTGAACCCTGAAAAAACTATCGCATCCATCAAGAGGCATATGGGCGAAGATTACAAAGTAAATATTGATGGTAAAGATTATACTCCGCAAGAAATTTCTTCAATGATTTTGAGAAAACTTGCTGATGATGCATCAAGTTATTTGGGTGAAAAAGTTACATCCGCCGTAATTACAGTTCCTGCATATTTTAACGATGCTCAAAGACAGGCAACCAAGGATGCAGGTAAAATTGCAGGTTTGGATGTGCTCCGTATTGTAAACGAACCGACAGCAGCAGCTTTGGCTTACGGTTTGGAAAAAGAAAAAGCAGAGAAGGTTCTCGTATTCGACTTAGGTGGTGGTACATTTGATGTATCAATTCTTGAAATCGGTGACGGTGTTCACGAAGTTCTTTCTACTTCCGGTGATACCCACTTAGGTGGTGATGACTTTGACCAAAAGGTTATGGACTGGATGTGTGAAGAATTTAAAAAACAAGAAGGAATTGATTTAAGAAACGATAAACAAGCTATGCAGCGTGTTAAAGAAGCTGCTGAAAAAGCAAAAATAGAATTGTCATCAGTTCTTGAGACAAGCATAAGCTTGCCGTTTATTACAGCAGACGCAAACGGAGCAAAACACTTGGAATTATCTTTAACAAGAGCAAAATTCGAAGATTTAAGCAGAGATTTGCTTAACAGATGTAAAGTTCCGGTAGAAACGGCTCTAAAAGATGCAGGTGTTACAAAAGATGATATCAATGAAGTTGTATTAGTTGGTGGTTCTTCAAGAATCCCTGCAGTTCAACAGTTGGTAAAAGATTATACAGGTAAGGATCCTAACCAGTCAGTAAATCCGGATGAAGTTGTTGCAGTTGGTGCTGCTGTTCAAGCAGGTGTATTGGCCGGTGAAGTTAAGGATATCGTTTTATTGGATGTAACTCCTTTAACATTGGGTATTGAGACATTAGGTGGTGTTATGACGCCTTTGGTTCCTCGTAATACTACAATTCCTACATCAAAATCTCAAGTATTCTCAACTGCTGAAAATAATCAGACTGCCGTTGATATTCATGTTCTTCAAGGTGAAAGACCGATGGCAAAGGATAACAAATCACTAGGTATGTTCAGATTGGACGGTATTCCACCGGCAATGAGAGGTCTGCCTCAGATTGAAGTTACTTTTGATATAGATGCTAACGGTATTGTTAACGTATCAGCAAAAGATAAAGCTACAAATAAAGAACAAAAAATTACTATCACAAATTCTTCTAACTTGTCAGAAGCAGATATTGATAAGATGGTTAAAGAAGCTGAAGCAAATGCTGCTGAAGATAAGAAGAAGAAAGAAGAAGCTGAAATCAAAAATAATGCAACAAGCATGATAGGTTCTGCTGAAAGAATCGTAAAAGATTTTGAAGGCAAAATTGATGAAGCTGATAAAACAAAACTTGAAGAACAAAAAGCTGCTTTGCAAAAAGCAATAGATGAGAACAAAGACACTGAAGAATTGAAAAAACTGTCAGATGAATTGCAACAGACAATGTTCAGTATTTCTCAAAAAGCTTACGAAGCTGTTCAAAAAGAAGAACAAGCTAATCAAGGTTCTGCAAGTACCGATAGCGCTGCATCTTCAGATTCTTCCGACAAAAAAGATGACGAAGACGTTATTGATGCAGAATATACAAAAGAATAATAATATCCTTTCGGATTATAATGCCGCCTTAAAAGGGCGGCATTTTTTATGTGAACTTAATATATCTTAAAAGGATAAAAAATATACGCAAAATTTTTTATATTTATTTTTTAATATATATAAGTGTAAAAGTAGAAGGTGTACCTATGTCAGTAGATAAAATAAGTTTTTCATCATCCCGCGCGGATAAACAGGCTTACGGGTTACCATCGCATGCTACCGGTGAATGGTATAGGCAGATGGATCAGATGCTTCAAGAAGATAAATATGAAAATAACAACAAATCTAAAAAAGGACGTAAAGGGTTTGTTGGACTTGGAGCAGCTGTTTTGCTTATAAGTTTGGCTGTGGCAGGCAGAAAAGGAAAACTTGGCCCGAAACTACAAAAAATATTGGGCGGTACTGAAAAAGCCGTTGAAAAAAATGCAGGTGAAGTAAAAATTGAAGATGTAGTTCAGAAAGAAGCTGAAAAGGTCGCAGAAGTTGTTGAAAAACCTGTTGAAAAAACAGTTGTACCAGTAGTTGAGAAAACGACAGCAAAAGAAGTTGTGTTTGAACATATTGAACCCGCAAAATTCGATAAAAAGATTGCAAAGCTTGAAAAAAGTATCCAAGATAAAATCGAAAGAATTAATTCAACAATTGACAGAAATATACCAAAAGTTGATGACGAATTTAAAACAATGAAAATATATTCAAAAGAAGAATGTATTGATATGATTAATAAAGAAGTTGATTTAAAATCGATAGACTTTTCAAAATGTCGCCCTGATAAAAATGGCAATTTGGTTTATAGAAATGAAAAAGGCGGCTATGTGTATACTGTCAGATTTAACCCTAAGGACAAATCAATAATTGAATACAAAAAAGCTCACGTTGAAAATTATGATGATGCGATTGAGATTATATTTGGTAAAGGCAAAAAAGTTGATTATACTAACAGAAAAACTACCGAATATTTTATTAGTAATGCAGAAGGAGAATGTATTACTGCAAGCAGACACCTTTCAGACAACCAAACAGCCTTTTATCACGGTGATGGTAGTATAAATCATGTAACGAATAAAGTTTGTGATGCAAATGGTAAGGTAGTTCTAGAACCAGACAGTGCATATAAAATACTAAACTCAAGCCATGTACATTATAAAGACGGCAAAATCTGTGAAATAGAATACTTTGACAAAGCTACAGGTGATCATATAAAGACAGAATACATTAAGAATAACAAAGTAATTGCAGAAGACTATGTAATACCTGGTAAACCCATTAATATAAAAGTGTCTTCAATGCAATTTATTATCGATAAGATTAATTGGGTGTTAAAATTTTCATGAAGTACGGTTTTATATTTTTAGCAATAATATCAATGATGTTCGGCGGAGTATGTTTTGGTGCAATCAAAATGGGCCAGGATTATATGGATTACGTATACCGAAGTGGTTGCTGCTCAAATCACGGCGGGGTGTCGCACTGTGGGAGCAACGGATATTTGGTATGTACTGACGGTAAACAAAGCCCAAGTTGTCGATGCAGATAATAGTTAACTTTTTATAAATTTTTGTCTTTTGCCTAGCAAAAAAATTTTTTTACATTTTTTCTATTCGCAAATAGGAAATTTCTTATGAATATCATTCAAAATAGCTATAATGCGCCTATATCTTTTAACGCAAAGTTTATGTATTCTGATGATTTGCAAAAAGTCGTTGATTACGCTATTTCAACCGGGAAGTACAATAAGTTGGATCTGGCTCGTCAAAATATTGAAACTTCTATGTTAAAGACGCGTCTCAAATTAGAAATTGATACATACAATGGTATGCCAAAAGTTGCTTTTTTAAGGTTTGATCCGCGATTGCCGGTTACTATTCCCAAGGATGTAACCAAAGATTATACACTAAGGAAGCGAACAGCATTTCTCTCAGTACACGAAAAAAATCCTATAAAGTTTGCCTATAATCTTATCGTTAGAATGGGTAAAAATGTCCCGGATAACGATTTGTTCCGGCATGCTGTTGCCAGCAAGCCAACAAAACTTAATTATTTATATGCAGTTTCATAATAGGTAAAAAATAACCCCCCTTAATTTTTAGGAGGGTTATTTAAGTTTAATTATTTGTTATACAGTCTGTTTTAAAGTCTTCTTGCTGTCTTTGTCTTCCCATATTGAAATTAATACGGTACAGAAGAATATACTCGACCAAGTACCTATAATTACACCCACAATCAAGGCTAATACGAAATCTCTGGTTGTTACGCCGCCAAAGAAATATAGCGCTAACAATGTAATTAATGTGGAGAATGAAGTATTAATACTTCTGGTAACAGTTTGATTGACAGATGAATTCACGATTTCACCGAAAGACATTTTCTTTGAATAGTATCTTAAGTTTTCTCTGATACGGTCAAATGTTACGATAGTATCGTTGATAGAAAAACCTATAAGGGTTAATACTGCCGTGATAAACAGACTATCAACTTCTACTCCGAAAACGAGTCCCAATATTGCAAAAAATCCGCATACAAATAAAGTATCATGTACCAGACCTAATATTGCAGCTAATGCATAGGTAAACTTAAACCTGATAGTCAAGTAAATAACCATACCCAATATTGCAATCAAAAGTGCTGTAACAGATTTTTTAAACAACTCTTTACCTAATGTAGGCCCGACTGAAGTCACTGACATCAATTCCGCTCCCGGATGATTTTTTTCTACAATCTCGGTAATTTTGCTTTCTGTATTAACATCTTCACTTATGAATTTTGTCCTTATGGAAACAAAATTTTTGATATTAACATTTGTTTTTTGATTTTCCGCAGTAGCATGAAGAATCTGAATATTAGGATTCTCAATACCGGCTTTTTCTAAGTCAGATCTTAATGCTGACATCTGATCATTTGACATGTTGTCCTGAATACCATATTGAAGAATCGTTCCGCCTGTGTAATCAATGCCTACTTTTAACGGTGAATGATTAACAATTCCCCCGTATATAAGGGCGACTGTTCCCGGTAGAAGCAACATTGCCGTAACACACAGCCATATAAACTTGTATTTTACAATATTTATAAAATTTCTTGATGTTATTTCGTTTGCCATTTTTCTTACCTCATATTTCCTAGTCTAAAATACCAAAACGGGCATTTTCACGTTTTGTTTCAGTAGCCTGATAGCCTTGCCCGATTTCTGATGCTTTCAAACCAAATAATGCAGGATATTTTAATTCGCCTGTTCCGAAAATTAAGTGCATAAAGTTCTTTGTAATAGTGATAGCACTAAACATTGAAACAAGAACACCTATTGCAAGAGTGAGAGCAAACCCTTTTACAATGCTTGAACCAAAATAACAAAGAATTATACAAGCTATAATGGTTGTCATATTTGAATCCACAATACTCGTCCAAGCTCTGTCAAAACCTGAGTTGATTGCAGTGAATAAATTCCTGCCGGCTCTTAATTCTTCTTTCATTCTCTCAAAAATAAGGATATTAGCATCAACCGCCATACCTATTGAAAGAATAAAGCCCGCAATACCTGCTAAAGTTAATGTTACAGGAACAGCCTTGAATATTGCGAACAAGATTAAACTATAAATAATCAATGCAATATCTGCAATGACACCTGGAGCTCTGTACATAAATAACATAAACAGCATAACGCAGCCAAGACCTATCATCCCTGCAAATTTTGATTTTGCAATACTGTCTGCACCCAATGTTGCGCCAACTGTATTTTCTTCAACAATTTTTGCAGGAACCGGTAATGCACCGGCATTTAGCAGGTTAACCATTTCCTGAGCTTCTTCTTGAGAAAAACCGGTATCTCCGCCACCCGTAATTTGTGCGTGTCCGCCGTAAATAGCTTCATTTACTCTCGGTGCTGATTGGAGTTCTCCGTTAAAGAAAATAGCCATTTCTTGACCGACAAGTTCTTTTGTAAGTTCTGCAAATTTCTTTGAACCTTCGGAATTAAATTCCAAACCTACAACCCACTGTCCCATTTGGTCAGTTGTTAACTGCGATTTTGTCAAATCGCGGCCGGTTAAATCCGCATCAAGCCAAATCCTTTCGCCGTTTGCACCTGTTCCGGGTTTCTTAAATTCCAACTGAGCGGTTTCCCCGATATACATTTTAGCTTTCTTTAAATCGGTTTCACCCGGAATTTCAACCATTAATCTATTTTCACCGACACGCTGAACAACAGTTTCCGATACACCGAGTTTATTTACACGATTTTCAATCGAAAACTGAAGCGTGTCCATAACGTCATCAGTAATTTGCGGAATAGCTTTTGTTGTTTGAGCTTCAAGAACCAGCCTTGATCCGCCTGCAAGGTCAAGTCCTAATTTTGTTGGTTTTGAAACAATTATGCCAATTGATGCTATTGCTATCAATATGATCGTCCAAAACATGATAATTTTGTTTTTCACTTTTTTTCCCCTTATAATATGTATTTATTTTATTCTTAATTTATGTGTTTTTTGACTAACCTGCATGGTTAACCGATACGGCATATCTGTCGATAACCGCAAATAATTCTTCTTTTTCGTCAGGCGATAGCTCTGTGAGTGGGCGTCTAACGTAATCCTCAATTATCCCGAAATGTGCCAATGCAGCTTTTACAGGGACAGGATTTGGAGCCATGAATAATTTTTTCATGGCCGGATATAGTTTTTTGTGCATATTCAGTGCAGCTTTTATTTCACCTGTTTTATAGTTTCTAATCATAGACTTCATATCAATTCCTAAAATATGGGAAGCAACTGAAACAACACCGTGTGCGCCGAGTGACATCATTGGCAAAGTTAAGCTATCATCGCCTGAATAAATTGTAAAATCTTCAGGACATAGCATTTTCATTTCTGTTATTGCGTCCATATCTGCATAACTCTGTTTAATACCAACGATATTTTCATATTTCTCGGCAAGCTTGGCAACAGTGGATGGCTGCATATTAACACCAGTTCTACCCGGAATATTGTATATAATAATAGGTAGAGAAGTGCTTTCCGCAATCGCGGAGAAATGCTCAATCATCCCGTTTTGAGAAGGTTTGTTGTAATATGGAACGACCGATAAAATGCCGTCAACTTCTTCTTTTTCAGCCCATTTAGCTGAGCGGACGGCTGTATCTGTGGAATTTGAGCCCGCGTTCATTATGACTTTTGCGCGATTTCTGTTGGCACGTTTTATTGTGCTCAAAAGTTCAAATTCTTCTTCGTGGGTAAGTGTAGGACCTTCTCCTGTCGTACCTGCAACCAATAATGCATCAGTTCCGTTGGTTACAAGATGCTCCGTTAGAGCTTCAGCCTTGTTAAAGTCAATTTCTCTTTTTGAATCAAATGGTGTTACCATTGCGGTAATTACTTCTCCGGCATCAAATCTCATCGCCATAAACATATACCTCTTTCCCTATATCAACGTTATTCTAATTATACGACAAACAAAAGGTTTTTAGGTTAAATATTAAGATTGTTTTCACTTTTTATCTTAAAAGGTATATGCGCTAAAACATAAAAAGGACGGCATTTTTAGCCGTCCTCTAATTATCTTTGGAGTTAAGAATATTATTTTACTGCGAGTTTTTTGTGAGGTTCTTTTTCAACTGCAATTTTTGGGGCATGAATTTTTAATACACCATGCTCTAATTTTGCATCTGTTTTTTCGATATCAATTTCTTCAGGAAAATATACGGTTCTTGAAAAACTTCCGTATTTGAATTCGGATTTTTTGTAACCGTTTTCATCTTCTGTTTTTTCCTCTTTTTTCTCGGCATTGATAGTCATATAGTTTTTGTCAATATCAATGTCTAAGTCTTCTTTCTTTACGCCCGGAAGTTCTGCGCAAACTTCGTAATTTTTACCTTTATCGCAAATTTCTACCGGCATTGAAAATTTGTCGGAGTCTTCCCAGTAGGCAGCTTCCGGAAAATAGCTGTCGAAATGACGATTGAGAAGAGAATTAATTTCATCATTTACTGTTCTGATAAAATGTTCCGGTGCTTTTCTAACTAAAAATTTCATATGTAACACTCCTTTCAAAATTTATTTTCTCTCTATACTTACGTTATAACTCTGTTTTCTGTAAAACCCGATATTTTTAACTAAAATTTAACAATTAAAGTAGTTGATATCAATAGGTTGGTAAGGTAATAAAACGTAAAATATTGTTAAAATATTGTAAAAAATAAGCAAATTTTTATTAAAACATGTTTTTATATATATGTGTGTAGGTAAAATTATGGTGTGTGTATGTTTAGTCCGGAATTTATGAAGTTTTTAATTAATTATCAAAAAGAAGAGTTTACTCCCGAGCCGAGTAAAAAGGTTATATATTTAAAAAGACCTCGGAGAGGAAAAAAGATTTTTGCGGAAGCGCTTGCTATTGTAACGAGCAAGTAGAAACGAGTTGCTTACAAATTGAGATAAAAGCCGGTTCCATCTTTTGCCGGCTTTTATTTTTTTGCTTGATAGAGATGATTTGTTATATTATAATTATTGAGTAAGTGCCTGTAGCTCAGTTGAATAGAGCGTCGGTCTCCGAAGCCGAAGGTCACGGGTTTGACTCCCGTCAGGCACGTTTTGTACAATAAAAATTATGTGATACAATATTTTTGAAATGGCTTCGTAGCTCAGTAGGATAGAGCGGCGGTTTCCTAAACCGCGTCTTGCCCGCGTTCGAATCGCGGCGGGGCCATTTTTTATTTTGAAAAAATGATACATGCGATGAGAACGCACCGAACAAAGTTCGGTCAGCGTTCGAGCGGATTTTTTGCAGAGAGCGGAGGATTTTTCTTTTCAGTATGCAAGGCATACAAAAAGAAAATCCGTAGGCTCGTTTAACGCAAAAAATCCAAGACAATCGCGGCGGGACCATTTTTTATATATAAATATTGTAAAAAATTTTTAATATTTCTGCTTATACAGTCAATTCCCGGTGAAATAAATTCTTTATATATGTAGGGGAAAATATCATAGGGGAAATAAGAAAGATATGGACTGGTCTTTGTACGGTATTGGACAAAACTACATAGTGCCTCATATACCATTGTATGGCTTTCAGTTTGATATAATGCAGCTGTTTTCCAACAATTATTTGCCCATTTGGAATTTTAATAGTAATAAAAATTCTTCAAATAATACAATGTATGAAAATATGGGATTGTCTTTGTCTACCCATAGAACCCCCTCAAAAAGCAGGAGGTACTCTTCACCTGCTAAAACAACAAGAAGGCTAAGGGTAAGAAAAAGCGGTGAACATAATAGTAACCGAGCCTCTTTAGGTGCTCGTATTGCGGCTGCGGCAAGAAAATATTTAGGTTTTAAAGAGTCGGACAATTCATATAAAAAATTCACCCATGGCAGAGCGGAAGCTTGGTGTGCTGATTTTGTTTCTTATGTCGCAAGAGAATGCGGATTAACGCATATTGACTCTCCGTCGGTGGCAGGCCTTTTAAAATACGGAAAACTTAGCAGACATCCTAAAGTTGGTGATGCTGTTATATTCAGAAAATTTGATAAAAATAATAACGAATATTTGTGCCATACCGGTATTGTTACCCGTGTTGAAGGCGGAAGAGTTTATACAATAGAAGGGAATTATTCAGACGAAGTTGCTGAAGCTGATTACGACCTTAATGATACTTATATCAAGGGGTATGTAACGCTCACATAGAACTATATTTTTGTATAAAATTTTGAACAAAAATAATTTCAAATCGTTTTCATGTTATAATGTGCGTGAAAGAGGTGTGGAATTATGAAAAAAATATCTGTATTCGCTTTGGCATTATTGTTAACTATGAGTGCAGTTTATGCTGCTACATATAAAGTAAATACATCCGGTGTGGTAAGATCTTCTACCGGTCAGGTATTATCTTCTCCGGGGAATACAGTAAATCAAAATTATTATAATAACTTCAATGCACAAACTTACGTCAATACAAATCAGGTAAATGTTGAACCTGTTGGTATAATTGAGATTGTTATGGATTATTCCGGCAGTATGACAAACTGGATTGGTGTTGCAAAAAGAAGTATGGCATCAATAGTTGCTCAAATTCCGCCTTCAACAAAAGTGGGTTTTAGAGTTTTTGGTTATGATTTGGACGGAAACAATCCCGCTTTTACAAATACTGTTCAACAGGTAAAAAAGATAGTTAAAAAGAACAATGGTAAGTTCTCTGTTGTAACAGAGGCAGGTGCTGTCGGTTCTACATCCGGTGTATGTGCCGCAACACGTCAGGTCACAGGTATATCAGCGGCAAACAGCGCCGCCCTTTTAGCAGGCATGAATTCTGTAAACATAGGAGGCGCAACCCCTATGGTTTACGGTCTGGATAGAACAGTATATCAAGATTTTGCCGGTTATGATATGACAACACCCAAGAAAATTGTACTTATTACTGATGGCGGGGAAAACTGCGGAGGTGATCCATGTGCCTTTGCTCGTCAGTTGATGAAGAAACGTTCTGATGTGCATATTGATGTTGTTCTTGTATCATCGAGTTCAAGAGCTTTATCATGTTTGGCTACAACTACGGGCGGACATTTCTATAACATAAATAATCTGTCTGATTTTACAACGGTAATGAGTCAATCAATGCAATCTCTGCCAAATACTCAGAATATTCCGCAGATACAGGTTCCTGCTCAAAATTATGAATTCATAAAAGAAGAAGACGATTTGTACTAATTAAGAGAAATATCAAAATTCCCGTTGTAGAATTTTATGTGCAAATTCATCGTTTCATTGTTATACCCTGTTGGGGGCGGGTTGTAACTCGGAGTAGACATTACCGCGCTATAAACAGCATCATTCAGTGTAATGTTTGTTGACTGTTTTGCGAATGCCCTATTGGTAAGCTTCCCGTTTTGTGCAACTTTAAATGATACGGTACAATCACCGTCTCCTATTACGTTTGCAAAATCTATTTTCCTGCCTATGGTATTTCTCAAACCGACTTTGTAGTTATCAAGCTCTTTTTTTAGTGCTTGTGTATCCACTTGAGTTTTTGGTCTCAAAGTTGTAGTACCCTGAACATTTGTAGCGGATTTAGTTTGTGAAGTTTGTGTCGCAGTTGTTTTTGGGGTAGTTGATTGTGTCGTAGTTTGCGCAGGCTTTGTTTGTGTTTGTGTTGTGGCTGTTGTTGGTTTTGTCGTAGTCTGGGTTGTAGTCTTTTGCGCAGTTGTTTTTTGTCCGTTTGCTATTGCTTGGGTTTTTGGGGGTATGTTCGGTTTAGTTGTAGTTGTTGTTTGAGCCGTTTTTGTTGTAGTTGTTGCTTTACTTGTATTAGTTGTGTTTGTGGTTTGTTTTGGTTGAGTATTAAATATATTTGCTATTGTTTTTTTAGGTGTTTGTTGTGCCTGTTTTTGGGGTTCCGGTTGCTTTACCTGTGCGGGTGCTTGTTGAGGTTTTTGAACGGTAACAGGAGATTGCACAATCTGTACCGGTTGCTGCTGTACAGGCTGTTGAGTCGCTTGAGGTACTTGATTTACTTTGGATTTTTCGTTATTTATAATCCCGATAGTGGAACTATTCCAAAGAGTGTCTATTGACGGAAGTGTTATTACTTGTTTGGGAGTTTCTTCCGGCTTTTTAGTGTTGGTATTTTCTTGTTTTGGGTTCCCTATAAAGAAAACTACAATTATCGCTAAGGTTACTAAAAATAAAAATATTAAAGAAGAAGCTACATCAGTATTTTTTTGTGTCTTATGAAAATCATGACTAACAGCGGGTGTCTCATTTAGGGATTGGGATGTTTGTTTAATTTCTTCTTTAACCGGTGTCGCAACTTCTTCAAAAGTATCGTTACCGCAGTCGCAAAAATCCGGTTTTATATCATATTCTGTTCCACATTCTTTGCATTTGAACATCTTTGAGTTTCCTTATCGGGTTACTTTTTCTATATCATTATAGTCTTGAGGTGTACTGTATTTTGCGGTGGATGAAATCTTCCATCCTCCTGTTACATCAGTTATAACACGGTTTGATCCAAGAGGAAAGTTCAAAATAGAACGACCTTGATAACTTCTGATAGCGGGCGCAATATATTGAATTGCATACGGCGTGTATGCGGAATTGGTTGACCAAGTTTTGACGTTTGTAACCTTGCCATATTTGTCGACGGTAAATGAGAATTTAAATACAGTTCCGTTAGGTACAATCGGTAATCTGGAGTCTTTCATGATTTGATTTTGTAGGTTTGAACGCCATTTGTTCCAGGCGATTTCTTCTTCCTGTGCCGTAAGCACTTTGACCGGTTGTGGTTGCGGCATCACAGTTTGTGGTACCGGTTTATGAACAACTGTCGTTGTCGAATTACCAATAGGTGCTGAAACATTTTGCTGCGTTTGAACGGTAGGCTTCTGTGTTGTTGTGGTTACCGTTTGTATAGGAGTCGTTGCAGGAGCCGTAGCCGTAACGTTAACGGAGTGAGTTGTCGGCGTCTTTGTTGTTTGCTGCTGTACGTTATTTTTTGTCGTTACATTTTGTGTATTTCCGGTTTGTTTAACTGTTTTTGGGATTGTTGTTTGATTTTGCACGGTTGTTGTTTTGACAGTTTTTGGCGCTTGGTTTTGCAGATATTTAACGGTATCTGCTTTTTGTTGAGCAATTTGGTTGTCAATTTTTTCCGTAACTGTCATTTTAACCGCTTCTGTTTGCGGAGGTTGCGTCATGATGGGGATAATTTCCTCTTCATAGGTTACAACTTCTTCAGGAGTAACAGTGTAGCCGGAATCGTACACCAAAACCGACTTGTGCATAGCCGGTTTTGTTATACAAATACATATTGTTGAAATGATTGCTATAACAAGCAATATTTGTAATATCAGTTTATAATTCATTATCTGTCAATTTTTGCTAATAATTCTTCGCTTGCAAATTTCTCAAAATTTGTCTGCCCGAGCATCAATGTTTCAGCAATCAATAATGCTGTAGGAACAAGTGCGGCAACAGCTGCTAACAACATACCTTTCAAATCTCCGCCAATACTTTGCATAAAGTAAGAAACGTTCATTGAAAATTCAATAGCAATGATTGCAATACCTATGGTGAAAGAGCGGCGCATATCTGCATCAAGCTTCTTTATACCTTCTAATCCGTATATATCAACACCGTGTTGAAGGTAATTGCTGTATCCGTCTTGTTTTAGAACGTTAGAAGCTTGAATTTTCTTGTTGTTCAAAAATGCATTTGCAAATGAGAAAAATGCAAATATAATTAAGCAGGTTGCCAATACCAAGAATACCGGGCTAAAACGTAATCCGGATACCCTTATCCAACCGGCAGCTTCAGGGAAACACATTGCCAAAGTATTAGAGACACCATATGCCAAGAATGGTGCTGTAATAAAACCGACGATAATTTCTCCTATAGAGTGCAATTGGAGGTTGAACAATTTATCTTTTATATTATTTATCTTAGTATTGCTTAAATTGTTTATAAAAGCTTCTATCCATTGTCTGTAGTCTTTTAAAACACGTTCAAAATCTTCTCTGTATTCGTATTCGTCAAGTTCAAATCTTGTTTGAGTACTTACACTTTTAAAGTATCCGCATGCAAGAGCAAGTGTCAGTGCAGTACCTACAAAGAACAGTGATACAAAAACTGCAAAGAACGGCATTGACTTTGGTCCCAAATAATATAGAACATTAATTAAATAAATTGCTATATAAAATAATACTGAAAGTACTACCATAAACCTTTCAGCAACAGCTGCAGACGGATTTGTGATTCCTGATTTGTTTTGTAAAAACAGGAAAGAACCTTGCTTCAGAACCAATCCGATGCCAAATACAATTAATGCGTATATGAAAATTAGTTTCAGATTAGTAGGCATTTGGATTACACTTCCTGCATCTGTCAACGGAAGTCCCGTGATATAATTTGATACACCGAAGGCACATACAAATGACGCAAAAAATAATGCTATATGTAAAATTATTCCGCCTTTGGAATTCATTGAAATTCTGTTTTTCAAGTCGTTGCTCTTAGCTCCTACTTGTTTGATTATTGCAACTCTGGCATTTTCAATTTCTGAACGTCTCTTATCTAATTTTATTTTTGTAGATGCGTTAGGGTCATTGCCATATAGCACTTTCATATCTTCTTCTGACATTTGGCTGTGTTGTTGTGCCTGTCCGTGAACTTTTATTGTCAAAAATTCATCGGTACCGTCAATCATAATCTTGCATACATTATCAATTTCAAGGCTTGGCGGTATCGGTTGACCTTTAAATAAGAATTTTTGATTATTAAACTGGTTGATTAAAAGACATTTGTTTGTCTTTGCATCATATTGTAGTGTCAGCATAAACGGGAACGGTGTTTCTATTTGATAATCATACCCCGGTTTTGAGCTGATGTTAATCAGTGGTTTTTCCATAAATGTTTTTTCGTTATTTTTTGAACTAATCGTAAATGCCATTCTTTTACTCCTTATCGTCCTATTGCTTTTAAAAATCTTGTGTTTGACTTGTCCAGCATCGCTTCGTTTGCTACAACAAGTTTTGTTTCACCAAGTATTGGTGAAAGTTTTGTTTTAACTAAATCTAACTTTTCCGGTCCTGCGTATACAAACATCATCGCAAGTTCAGGAATGTGTTTTTGAATATTTTTTATATTTTGCGGGAGAGTTTCCCAATTCAATTGCTTATCAAGAATTCCCTCATTTTTTAAATCTCCGATTACGACGACTGAAGGTCTGTAACCTTCCTTTTTCATCGCTAAGCAGTAATTCATAGCTTTTTTAAGAGCTTCGCCGTATGAGGTGTAATTGTATTTTTTGTTATTTGCAAAGGCTTCTATTGCTTTTGTTATGCCGGCACTGTCTCCCGGATTACCTTCATATATAAGGTAAGAGCTCTGAGATACTTTTATGATTTTTATTGCATCTTCAGGGTCCAGCACTGCACACAATGATTTTACATATTTTATTTCATCAGATAATTTTTCCTGATTTGAAGCAGATGAATCTATCACGAAAATCACCGCTTCTTTGTGGAAATCATCTATCTTTATATTTTTAGCTATAACAAACAAAGACTTAGCAATGACAGCCATTGCTAATATTATAAATCCCATTGTTATAAGTTTTTTGTTCATTGTTTGTCCTGTTTAGTAGCTTATTGTAACATTTATAGGTCTGGTAAGAGTTATGTCCATTTCCGTAAAAGACGGAATTTCGGCATCAACACCATGTTCTATAGCTGATCCGGCTAAACCGGTTCCTGCGCCTACACCTGCGCCTATGGCAGCAGCGGTACCAATATCACCACCGGATAATGCTGCATATAACAAACCTCCGATTGCTCCAATAATAGCTCCAGCTGCGGCGTTTGATACAACAGATTTTACTTTGCCATCATTTGATACGTTAAAATCAATTTTTTCAGTGGAAATATTATAGGTTTTGTTTTCAGGTGTTACGATTTGATTGAAGTCGATTGTTACTTTCCCGTTTCTTGAGCCGTATGATGCGTGGATTGCTCTTGTAAGCTGTCCGTATACAAGGCTCCCTTGCGGGAATACTACGTTGCCGTTATAGGTCAAATCTTTCATTAATACGGCGATTATTTGATCACCCTTGTTTGCACTTGATGTATTTATTGCGGTTTGCAGATATACATTCAAAGTTGTTCCGCTTGCAATTTGAGCAACGGCACCTCTAAGGGAATTAGGTGTTGATTCCGGTATTTGTGTTTGTGTATTGTAGTTTAGCGGTGTGGTATAAACCGGTTTTGGTTCTTCAAAAGTATATCTGTTTTGATTGTTCAATGTTCCGGTCATAACGTCTTGAGCCAGTCTGTCATATACGTTTAAGGTATTTGAATTGAGTGACAATTCATATGATATGTCATTCCGTCTAAACTGTCTTAGTATGTACCTGTTTAACCTTTTATCAGAGTTTGATTGGTAGTAATACATAGCGCCCTGACCGTTCTGCTGCAAGATTACAACGGCATATTCAGAAGAATCCTTGCGGGAAATACCGTAATAAGGATCATGTTTTGAAAGTCTGTAATTATAAGAGCTATAACCGTCTGTGATAATTGGCTTAAGGTTTTCAACATTCGCATTGTTAATATAGTATAACTCGCTGAATGCGAAGCAGGCATTTAGCGAAGTATATAGTAAAGCGATTAATAAAGATAATAATTTTTTCATTTGTTTATATCACCCGTTTGTTGCTTGTGTAATATTGTTTGAGTAGTTTGTTTCGTTGTGGACATAGAGCCGTCATCATTAAATTTGATGAGATAATCTATGATGTTAAAGGAAAATTGTTTATGCATAGCAGGTGCTGATATACATATAACAAGTGTAGCTACAACCGCAACTGTAACAAGAAGGGCATTTGCACCTTTGATGTTGAACTGTTTGGCATTTTGCATAAACATTAGACCTAACACAGATAAAATTAATAAAATTATTGCAATAATCATTTTGAAAAATTCCTTATTTCCCTGTCTAAATTATACCTTTAAAAGGTTTAAAAAGAAAAAAATTACAAAAATTTTAACATTAATTAATAAAAACAAAAAACAAGTGTGAACTTTTGTAAAAACGAGTTTAAAACAGTTAAAACCAAGTCTATAATGCCTTATAAGAGGTGATAGGATAGGATATGATGACGTCGACTGCGCAATTATTTTGGGTGTTGTGTTTTAATATATACAAGTTACGTAAGTGAATTAAAGGAATTTGTGTATGGTAATGTGGAATGTAACAGTAGGCCCTGTAGAGAACGGCAAACAGACAATAACCCTATATAATGGTAAAAAGGGCGTAAAGCAAGTTGTATCGACAGCTCCGGAAAAAATTGATGAATTTTTATTAGAAAGTGAAGCCATTAATAGAAAATCTGCAAAGAGGTCACTTATTACAATAGGACTTTCCTCTGTAGCAGGTGTGATTGGTTCGTGTTTTGTAAAAGCTGCTGATATGAGCAAATGGGGAAAAGCCGGACTGGGTGGAATATACGGTTTGTGTGCTGGCCTTTTTGTATCTCTTTTGGGGCGTATATTTGATAATCGAAAGTTAAATAAACTAACCAATGATTTTATTGACAAAAACTCTTAAGAGTATAAAAATAGATTGGGTGAAACCAGATGATAAATTTAAAAAGGTGCGCTAACCAGCGCGCCTTTTAATTTTTAAATCACCTTATCGCAATATTTTTCAATCGGACATTCGGAACATTTTGGTTTTTGCGGTTTGCAGACATTTTGTCCGTGCGTAACAATTAGGGTATTTATATCTATCCAATATTTTTTAGGTAATTTGGCTCTGAGGGCAAATTCTGTTTCTTCCGGATTCTTCGTTTTTACATATCCCATGCGGTTGAAAATTCTGTGAACGTGTACATCTACGCAGATTGCGGGTTTGTTAAAACCTCTCGCTACGACAAGGTTTGCGGTTTTCCTTCCTACTCCGTTGAATTTTACAAGCTCTTCAATCGTGTCCGGGACTTCCCCGTTATGATTGTCTACAATTTCTTTTGATAATTGTATTATCTGTTTTGCTTTATTTGCATAGAATCCGACCGGATAAATTGCTTTTGAAAGTTTTTCTTCATCACAGGCGGCAAAATCTTTCGGTGTTTTCCCGAGTTTCAGCATCCTAAGTGTCGCAGGATATGTTGTTCTGTCGTTTGTACGCAAGCTCAATATGCAGGCAATTAAAACCAGATAAGGATCATTAAAACTGTCCATCAATCCGACGAAATCACTTTTTTGCTGTTTGGCATCTTTTAGCTTTTTTACGATTATATCAATATCTTTGTCATTCATTTTTATTTATCCAGCAAACTTTCTACGTCCAAAACAGTTTTAAGTTTTAGCGCATAAATATTATCAAAATCAAAACCTTTCAGTTTTACCGCATCTTTTTCGGTAGTAATAATTGGGGTATCAGTTGACGGAATATCTTCTTTTGTATACATATGATGATCATCAAACGTAATTTTTTCTTTTATTTTATATTTATCCAAAAATTTGAAAAACTGTTCCGGCTGTCCAATTGCAGACATAGCAATTACATTTTGCCCGTTAGATAAAGCTTCATTAGTTTTTATATTATACACAATGTCAGGTTCTGTTCTACATAAAAATGTTTTTATGTTTAATTCTTCTTGGGTTTTTTGAAGGAGTTTTTCTGCGGTTTCGTGGTTAATATTTTTACTTACTATAATAAGCCTGTCTGCGCGCTTTATTGAATTTTTACTTTCTCTTAGCGGACCGGCCGGAAGCAGACATTCATTGCCGAGAAGTTTTTCGCTATCCATCAAAACTATATCCAAATCCCTATGCAGCTTTCTGTGTTGGAAGCCGTCATCAAGAATAATATATTTTGCGCCAAATTTTTCTATTGCAAATTCGCTTGCTTTTACTCTGTTTTTTGATGTAACAACAATTGCTTTTGTGTTATTAGCAAGCCAATACGGCTCATCTCCTGATAGCTTTGCATTGTAGTAAACCTTTTCACCGTCAGATATAAGATTTATTTGTTTGTTGGAAAGCTTTCCGCCATAACCTCTTGAAACAATTGCAACACGTTCGCCTTTATCTGTTAAATATTTTGCAATTTCTGCAACAACAGGAGTTTTACCGACTCCGCCTGTTGTTAGGTTTCCGACTGAAATTACGTAAGCATCGACTTTTTGAGGTCTAATTACGTTTTTATCATAAAAGCAATTTTTTAAGCCGCTGCCAAACCCGTAAAATATTGAGCAAAACTTTAACAGACTAAATAAAATTCCGGATGCGCTTTTATTATAATGTATTTTTGTTATTTCGGTTTTGATATTCATATTGCCCCCTATTAGAACAATAATCTGAATATCAAGAATCGTTTATTAAGTTTTTCTGAGAATTTCTTCAAATTGCTTGTTGTGATTTTTGCATCTTCTAGCAGTTCATCGAGTTCGGTTTTATTTTCCGGTGTCATCTTGTTAACAGATGCAAGAGCGGTTGAAACGTTGTTCAGGGCTTTATTTGTGTTAGCAAGAGTATTCTTTAAATCTTTCTTCAACTGTTCATCTTTTGTCATAGCACCAACGGAGGTTGAAATCTCAGCAATGTTATCCGTAATTGTTCTTATATCAGCTGCCATTTTTTGAGATTCTTCCTCGTTACCCATAATCTTGTTCAAATTGCGTGCAAGTTGATCCACTGAAGTTGAAGTTGATATGAGATTTCTCTTAAACACAGGATCTCCGACGATGTTGTTCAGGTTCCCCGCAAGAGCATTGAAGTCCGCAGCTGTGTGGTTAGCAAGCTCAATCAACTCTTGAATATCTCCCTTTGAATCATCAAGAAGTTGGTTAACCTTGTCAACAGTTACATTTGCCTTCTGTGCAATTTCATCTATATTATTAACTGTTGCTTGTAAATCGGAAATTGTTTTATCCGAAAGCAAAGTATTAATTTTCATATTTGTTTCGGTCAAGCTTTCTGCAGCTTTATATTGCCAATCCAAAAAGTCTGCTATTCTCATAGGTTCAATTATCGTATAAGGAGAAGTCTGTTTTGGGTAAGGCGGTATAGTGTTGTCCAGAGCAGATACTCTCAATTTTTTATCTCCGTTCTTGAGAGTTACAGCTTCACCCTTTATGAAGTTTGGCATAATTAAGCCCGGAAGGTTTATAATATAATCAATTTTGTATGCATAATTTGTTGTAACTTTATCTCTTACGTTGTATGGTAAGGCATCTCTATGGACAACCTGAATATCTCTTATGACACCTACGTCATAGTATTGGTCGCTCAATTTCATCTCAACCATATCATCTTTGTATAAAACGTCTTTGTTAATCATTGGGATGTATATTGTGCGTGTCCTTGGCGGGGTAACTTCAAGGAAAAGTTCACCAATAAGACCTGATTGTTGGATAGTAAACACAGAAGCCTTAGGAATTTTTACGTGTGGATCGGTAATAACAAATTTTACTTTAACATAACTGTCATCGCCGGCAACAACGGGTGTAATTTCTTCTACCTGTCCGACTTTATATCCCATCATCTGGACCCCTGCACCGGGACGCATACCGTTTACATCTTTAAACTGAATTTCAACACGGGGGGCTGAAGATATTGCACGGCCTTTAACTTTTATAACAACACCAATCAATAAGATTAAAGATAATAGTGTTAACAAACCTACCTTAAAAGCTGACGAAAATTTCATATTACCTTCCTAATGTTATATAACGTTATTATTTTAACAAAAACAACCAGATTGTAAAATACACCAAGAAATGTAATTTACCTGTTTTGTTTTAAGTATGTCTCGATAAATCCGTCCAAATCCCCATCCATGACGGCATCAACGTTACCTACTTCATAGCCTGTTCTGTGATCTTTTACCATTTTATACGGGTGAAAAACGTAAGAACGAATTTGAGAACCGAAATTTATATCAAAGTTTTCACCTTTCAATTCGGCAAGTTTTTTTTCATGTTCGGCTTGTCGGATTGCCAAAAGTTTTGATGCTAAAATCTGCATCGCATTTTCTTTGTTTTGCAGCTGTGAACGTTCCTGCTGACATTTTACGACAATACCCGTAGGCTTGTGTAAAATTCTGACTGCGGTTTCAACTTTGTTAACATTCTGCCCTCCGGCGCCGCCTGAGCGCATTGTGTCTATTTCCAAATCTTCCGGCGGGATTGTAATTGTTTTCTCAAAATCAGCAATTATCGGCGAAACCTCTAAAGAGGCAAAACTGGTTTGGCGTTTGCCGTTGGCATTAAATGGCGAAATTCTGACCAGTCTGTGGACGCCTCTTTCTGCTTTTGCATACCCGAAAGCATATTTACCGCTCACCTTTATTGTTGCTGATTTTATGCCAGCCTCATCCCCGTCAAGTTTGTCCAATAATTCAACTTTCCAATTATGGGTTTCTGCCCAGCGGGTGTACATTCTTAAAAGCAAACTTGCCCAATCCTGTGCATCTGTTCCGCCGGCTCCGGCATTTATTGTTAAAATAGCATCTGCTTCATCATATTCGCCGCTTAACATCAGGCGGATTTCAAAACTCTCTACTTTTTTGACCAATTCTTTTAGTTTAGAGAAGCTCTCTTCAAGTAAATCCGGATCTCCAATTTCTGTGGCAACAACGGCATCTTGAATTGTATTGTCCCACAAGATGCACATACTCTGATTTTCTTTTAACTCTCTAATTTCTGCGCCAAGCTTTGAAACTTTTTCTTTGTCAGTCCAGATATCAGGAGATTGCATTTGTTCTTCAAGAATCGCTAATTTATTTTCAATTCCGGAAAAGTCAAAGACACTCCTTTATGCTTTTAATTTTGGGTGTCAAATCATTTATTAATTGCTTTATTTCTGTTTCCATTATTATGTGCTCCGTTAGTCTACCTAATCTGCCTTTTTAATCCAGAACGTATTTCCGCAAGAGGCCCATTTAAAGGGTTTCTCAGGTGAGTGTAATATTTTTTTGCAAAAGTTACCGGATACTTTGGAACCCAGGTAAATTTCATTATCATATCTACTGTATCCACCCCATGCGAAAACAATAAATCATCAATAGCTTCTTCGTGCGCTGGTGAGATTGATGATATGACTTTTATCATATAATCGGAAAAAGTCAGAAGTGAATACCCCGAAATAGCACCTGTATCCGCAACTATATCAGATACTTTGAGTGTTGAATTCTTTTTCAGATTGCCGATTGTTTCCGGCAGTGTAAGTTTTTCTGCTGTAACATTTTCTATCTCATACCACTCCCCAAGATATTTGATTTTCATAACATCTTTTGATGGCATATATATATCATCACATACGTTTGCTATTAAAATGTTTCCGTTAAAATCAGAAACCCCGTACCTGAAATTTTTGTATGTTAGAAACATCTTACCATACAAAAGGTCAATAGCATTGTACTCCGGGGGTAGAATTTCGTCTCCGAATTCGTTATATATTCCAAAATCGGAGTCATTTCCTATTTTTATGTATCTCCCGAGTAATCTGTCAACGTGTCGGAATTTTGGTTCAATAAGGTAGTCTCCGTTAGTATTTATCAACCCGAATTTTCGATGCTTTTGGACTATCCATCCTGTTTTGCCGACCATAACCATCTTGGTGTATTTTGGTTTTATAATGACGTTGCCGTCTTTATCTTTTAGCCCAAAATATTTGCCGTCTTGAAAAACTTCAACGTCCCTATGTTCTAAAGATGTTTCTACTACGTTAGATTGGACCTTGTCGTCATTTATTTCAAGGTCAACGTTCTCTGCTGCACCAAAACATTGACAACAGGAACATATTAT